>CAJHQP010002437.1:0-86413 GCA_905132765.1 Moricandia arvensis
AATTCGAGAGATGCATATCAACGTTAGGTCAGTTTTTTGGGTACTCTTCTCCATAGAAAATCTTCATTAAAACTTCCTTTTAGACGAAGCTAATCACTTAAAATTTTAGCGACAGTAATGTAGACTAATTCTCATAACACATTCTTATGCAAAATATCAACTAGTATATTATGGTCACTATACTAATAAAAAATTTTGTGGTCTCAAAGACCCAATTAAGAGAAGTATATTAACGAGTCCCATAAATCATAGGCATGAACAAGCCCATCAGTGAACGATTATTAGCCCAACTGTGATAATTACTCGGCCCAACGTTAACCCTTTAGTCTAAGGAGGGAAAGTTCCCAAATTTGAAATCACAAAAAAGTCGTGACGAAACATTCTCTCTAACCAACCTCGATCCCATGGAGGAACCCGATTCGGATCCTGGATCCTACCCAATCCCGCCCGCTTCAGTCCATCTCGCACCCTTCTCCTCTCTCATTCCGCCTCCTTCTGCTCGTCTCCACGTCACTCGTCGTACACAGCCACTGCGATCGTCTCCGCCGCTAGCTTACCTATCTCTCCAGGGTTTGCTCGATGAGGCCAGATCGGCGCGATCCATCGGCAGCGGTGGACTGAGCCGAGACGAAACCCTAGCGTGGGAGCTCTTTACCCCTTACCAGAGGTTCCTGATTGTTGCGGTTATCGGTGTCGCCGCCGCTGAGTCGAAGAAGAACGGTTTGATTTGTCAGCTTCAGAAATCTGTTGATCTTAGGGTTCGTCTTCCTTCTTTTATATCATGATTTTGCTTCAATTTACGTTTTCTTTTTTTTGAATTGCCTTCATAAGTACGTTTACGTTATACAATCTTATGTTCATCTCTCTAGATCTCCATGTCTAACTGATGAGAATCACATTAATTAGATAATATAATCACACTTATTATTATTTTTGAGGAGTTTGTGTTTAAATTGTTACGAGAGAAGCTCTTACGTTAACAAGTGTTTTGACTAATCAGTGGGGGTGTATTTGTTTCAGGACCAGGTTCTTTCAAGCATGCAACAGAAGCTGGACGATTTGTTTCAGCAGCTAAATCTTACCAAGGATCAGCCTGTGAAGGGATCCGAGGTGGTAGATCATGATGGTGATCTACAGTCAACTTTCAAAGAGAAGTTTGGATCTGAGAATGTTAAATTTGTAGAGTGTGGTTGCTGGCTATGTGATCAACATCATCACTCCTCGCCTGCTACACAGGTCTGTGTGTGTTATCTCTTGCTTTTCCATGGAAATTACTGAGCATCTCTATATGACTTCATTGTTTCTGCTGTTTAGGATAAAGCTCCCATAAATATGGTCATTGACGCTGAGCCAGAGGAGAGGCGTATGTCTTACTTGTCTGATTGGTGTTCTAGTGACACTACTCCTGCAGAAATACATGTATGTTGTGACTTGCTGAAAACAATCTTTGTGGTGGATCTTGTTTGTTTGTTTTTTTTTGTTGCAAATGAAGATGATTTGTTTGAAATGTTTATCGCAGTTCGATAATCTTTCACTCGACCAAGACATGATTTCTCTCAGAAAGGAGTGTCAAGAGAAAGATGAAACAATAAAGGACCTAACTTCATTTCTTCAGCTTACCAATAAAGCTGCTTCAAAAGTAAGTCTTTTTTCTTTCAAAAGGCCCTTGGTTTTTTCTCCTTATAACTTGGATAAACATTTGTTCTATTCTCTCTTTAACAGCGAGAAACAGAGCTTGAAGAGATTATTCGCAGGAAGAAGACTATTATCAAGAAGCTCAAGAGGGACGTATTGGTGTTAGAAGAAAAGGTGAGAAACTTGACTTGGAGAAAATCCAATCTTTCATCCCAATGCGTTCCTTGTAAAACTGCAGCATTGAAAATATAACCATCCATTCGTTGTGAAATATGTAGGTCACACAGGTCACTAGGCCTCGGAGGTGGTCCTGTTCAGCTGCAATCCCAAACACCCGTGAGTTCCCAATGAGACTGGACAATCTTCTTTATGATATGGATGCTTCCACAGCTTCTTCATCCTCTGATTCAGAAACTTTTGCAAACACACCTCGACAAACTGTGTTGAGGGATGTTCCAGTTGATTCCATCAAAGAGAAACCATCAGCTTTGGGACAAACCCAAAAATCAGCACCAGCTAAATTATCGGCCTCACTTGTGAAAGCTCCTTCAGTAGTTAGTCCATCGACTATTGGGAAGCGTGTTTCAGTTTCTTCTCCTCCAAGGATGAGACGAGCTTCTTCTTCTAGTGGTGACTCAAAGAAACATAGAAGGCCAGTTCAGGTTGCCCCAAGAGCTTCCTTTGGTACAAGTAAGAGATGGGTTTAGTATTATTTGACATTTCTGAGAGAAAAACATGTTATATATGTAGCTAAAAGTATGATATATTAAGGATGATGACTTCATATCAGTAACTCTCAAAGCTGAGTTTGAAGTGGGTTCACTGAGTTTGAAAATGAAGTCTTAGAACATCAGAGTTTCTGCTCAGTCACTTCAAGAAAGAAAAAAAAATGTCATCTACATCTTAGCCGTTAGTGCCTTTTTGTTGTTATCTATCTGATTTGAATTTTGGTGAGAACCCTGAAAAAACTAACACATCACATGTCCACGAAAATGCTGTTTTGTTAAAATTACTTAGTTGAAAATAATTTTGTGCTGAAATTACTTAATGCCTTTGTATATTTACCAATTACATGAAGTGAGAAACTCTACAAAATAAAAGATATATAAATATTTTATTTTGTATTAAAAATATTTATATTTATTTATATGCAATTTCTTACCATTTAAAACGTACGTTCGCGGACAAAAAAATAAAATAAATAAAAAAACGTACGTTCCACTTGTATCATTAGTATATAATTTTAAAAGGGTCCGCTTTATTATGTGTGGCCCATCAGGCCCACTTTATTAATTCGGGGACGGTGCGAACATTCCAATTTTTAAATTTTAGAGTTAACCGGGTTTTTTTTCATGGGTAAATAAATATAACCAAATTCTCGGCGGGAAAATTAAGGACTCCCAATTCATCGGCGAAGCAATGGAGAAGTACTTGGTACCGAGAGAGCCGCCGCCGCCGACGCCAAAATCCACAACTGTAATAAGGTAATCCGATCTGATCCACTAGGGTTTCTTTCTTTCTTCCATCATCATATCTTCTAATGGTGATTTTATCGAAGACGACAACCATGGAAGCGATCTCTAATCGAATTGAATGGACGATTGGAGTCACACTACCGACACGAATTGTATACTCTCCTTGCTCATTCCTACTCTGAGGTCTCTCTACTCTCTCTCAGATGAATTTTACATTTTTTTAAAAGGCTAATTCGTTTTGTTTTTGGGTGGCTGCGAAGATTGGGAAATTTCCACACCTTTATCACCTGAACGATGGACCATGTCACACCCATGTACGTACTGTTAAGTTAGATAAATTTCCAATCTAAAACCAATTGGTGATAATAGGAGACTTAGTGTAGGATTTTGTATTTAAGTTTTGTGCTTTGACTGAGAGCTAAGTAATTTGTAAAATTTTCAGGTTAACGAGATCGTACACGACATACATCCCTCCTCCATGTTAGTCTCTCTTTTTGTTTCTAATATTTTACAATTTTCATTAGTTAACTGCTTTAAATTGATTCACTTTCAGGGGTGGCGTTGCTGGGCTTGAGTTTGACAACCAGGTTACCCTCTCAACCAATTACTTTTGTGTCTTATGTCAAGTCCATGTTGTGATTTGCCTTCAGTGTCTGTCTACTTCTTTGGTTACTCTTGTTACCATTTATAAAAGTCAAGGTATTGTTTTCAGGGAATATACATAGTCTCTGTCACAAGATCAGGATGCTTGACCGTTCATGACTTTGACACTCTATATTGCCACAGTAAGCTTTCCCCAGGTGATTCTTCAAAAACACTGCTCTTCATTCGAAAATTGATCTGAGCTCGAACGGTTTCCAAGTTTTAGTTAAGCTATCATTTGTTTCCTCATATTATGCTTCTTATTCAAGTTTGTATACCTTTGCACATCAAATTATGGAATCCTGTGCTAATTTTGTTGAGTCATCATCAATAACAGGTTCTGTGGAAGATGAGAGTAAGCATGTTGTTCATATGTCTTTCCCTCCCGGTAGGGAATTCAATGTGGCTAGATGGAATCCCACAAACCAGAATGAGGTATGGGCTGCAAATGATTCTCACCTGACACAGGCTGACATCTTAGTTCCTTCTTACAACATCATTCCAAAGTATTGTTTTATGAGCAGTCATTTCCTATAGGTAGCGTGCACATCGAGGAAACGTGATAAAGTCTCTATCTTCGATATCAGTTACATGTCTCCTAAACCAACTGAGGTAAGCTTTGAAACATTTATTTCTTCTTTTTGGTAATTGCTTCTGGATACATCATCACGAATTTGGACGTCTTCTTGCAAGCTCATCATGTCTTAGCCTGTTCTACTTAGGCTACTTCTGTTTAATATCCATATCCTTCCACCCATATTTGATTTATGTTTCTAATTGTGATTCAGGAATTGCAAACTAGACAGAAGCTCTCAATTATTGGCCGCAAAACTTCTAGTGGTTTATCTGATGTTGCAATTACTAGTAATGGAGATTCAAGGTTTGTAGAATGGTTCATCCCTGGATGCAAAACTATTTAGCGTCTGTTTAGCTACTTTCTTCATCATTTTTTTTTCTAACTTGTTCATTATGCAGAATATTTTCTCCAGATACACTTGGTACAGTTCATGTGTGGGATAGAAGAGCAGGCGTATCTCCATGCATTGAACTTTCAACAAACAGATATGATTCGCTCAAGAGTATTCAGATACACGTGGATAACCAGGTAAATCATAAAATAAGACATTTTCCAAGCTCAGTAAGATTCTTTTGATCCATGACATTGCAGCAAGCGTTTGGTATCAGATTTAGTTAGGCCCTAAAGTTTTGTTTCGTTCTAGTGACTATGTTTATTTCATTTGCCATGTAGACTATTTTTGGAGCTGGTAAAGAAGGAATCATTCATATATGGGACCTTCGTGGAGGAAAAAACTCTAATGCTTTTCAGAGCCGCAAAGATGTAAGTCTTACAAGGGCTATAATTTATCTGTAACATCTACATGAATCATGCTTCTCGTGGCTCTGCCAAACATTTATATATCATCTCGTTTTGATATTGGTCACGTTCAGATAAGCCACTTACCTTTAGCATCTTTACATCTTGCACCAATGCTACAAAAGATTGCATCTCTCAAGGTAAATTCTCTCTTTTGTTTTGCATCTCTGTTGTGCCATCATTCCAGCAACCTTTTGAGGCTTCTTTGGTATTTTTCTTGTAAGAATTTGAATCCTTTTTGCAGGCACAGTCAGAAATCGTCCCCAAAGAAATCCATTCCATCAATGTAAACCCATCTGCTCCTCATCAACTGGCATTTCACCTTGACGATGGTTGGTACGTCACTCTTTCATCAACAACTCAATTTGCCTTCATGTTTTGTTTGTTGGTTCTATATCTTGTTTTGTTTGGGTGTGATTTCTATATTGCAGGTCCGGTGTTCTTGACATTTATAAATCTGAAGTCACTCATGTACATTGCCCTCCTCCAGCGTGGTTGTAAGTTCATAAGCAAACTCAGGAACTTGCAGCTTCATTTGTAGCAAGAACTAATTAAACTTATTTAACTGGTTGATCGATTGGTAATACTGAATTTTGTTTTCACTAGGGATGGTTCCAACAATTCAGCTGATTTGATCTTGCGGAAACCAACATGGCTGCCAACATCATCTGTAAGCTACTACCATTAGCGGTCGTAACTTCAGATTTTCTGACTTTGTTTCCTATTTGCAGATTTTTGTAGTTGGTTCCATGAGTGAGAAAGGGATTCATTTCCTTGATTTTCATCCAAGTTCTAGGTCTCCTTGTCACGTTGACTACGAGTAAGTATTCCTTGGAAACTCCACATGTGTGCGATGTTATATCTTAGCTTCATGGGCTACATCCTTGTCCCTTGTTGCAGTGTGGATTCACAGAGAAAGGAGAAGAGAGACAAGTGTAATCACAGTAACAAGTTTGTTTCGTTGTCTGAATCTGTCACGGGTTGTGCTGCGCATCCTCTCAACAGTATGATCGTAGCTGGAACTCAGGTATCTGTCACGGGTTTTGCTTGTGCATTTTATCTCGAAAAGTGTCAATGATTAATGATGGTAAGTGGTGATTCTGCAGAAATCGTCGTTGCTGTTGATCTCGCAGAGACATTGCTCATCTACATCAGAAACAGTAGAAGGTGATCTGTAGCATCTACTAGCTGGACTAGGCTTCTAGGCTTTCACGAGAAAGGATACTCATCTCACTGGAGATGCTGTTGAGTGATAAAATTCGTGTTGTGTGTTAATTTTATCTTCTTTTTTCCACTACTAATTAGTTAGTTATAAAGAACTGTAAAAGTAATGTGAACTAAGAAAGGCAGAAAGTCTATACAAATCTCATCAACTCTTTAATGAAAGACAAGATCGCTCTTTATTCATTTCCGACCATAATTGCCAGTTATTACGGTCCATACCTAACCATAATCACTGGAGTTCATGTCTAACCATTAAAAAGGCTATATAAACAGCAGATACAATGCATTTCATAGGCTCAAAGCTGATCAATCCATCGAAGAACATAACCAACAAACTGCACCTTTTGATTCTTTTGGGTTTAATAGTAATAGCATGCCCGGTTTGAACTTTGACGCGTGTGGAAGGTTTGACAAAACGCTTTATCAGGTGAGGGCTCTTTGTACTTTATAGGCGACCACACTATTTAATTCAAGTTTTGAATGATGTCCGACTAATAATAAAATAGAACCGGATCGTTTGTTACCAGTTTACCAAACAAAATTATTATGACAAAATCTAAACACATTTTCTATATAATGTGATGATTTTTTGCAATGGAAACTCAAAACTCCAAAAAAGTATTTTAGCGTATTTTCAGATCTTTCTACTACAAGTCTACAACCATGCATGTATGACTTCTTTCTTTAGAGAATATAATGCTAGCTGATAAAAACACAAAAACTAAATATTTAATATTTTCTTGATCAATTCTTATAGCTAAGTAATATTTTCTTGATCACAATTCTTACAGCTAAAATATAAGATAGGAATGGCAAGACTATATTCTATCCAGCCTAGAAAATAGTTGCAAAACTATTAGCCTAAACAACAAAAATAAAGAATTAAAGAAAAATGAACACATCTAAAATAGTATACCTTACTGAATAATCCCAAGAAAAATTAACAGCATCTATAATTTCTTCTATATATGACCTTTTGAGGCATTCACTTTTGTATGTGACTCTAATCAACAACGACTATCTACCGATCCAACAGGACGTGATGGGTTAGGTTAAAAGATAACATTTGCTGATAATGTAGATAGAGAACTGTCCGATTGTGAAATAATTGACACTGCATGAATTCCATTTTCAATGTGTGTTTCTTCAAAGACATTGTAATCAGAGACCAGTGTATATAAGAAAATGTTCTCCACTACAAGTTTCATGTGATGCATAATGATTAACTAATTAGATTTTGTTACTAAAAAAGACAGTCCCTGAAGTGAAAAATACTTTATACCTTTTTGTTATTATTAAAACATGTATATAATACAAATATTAAATTAAAGGCTAAGATACATCAACCATGTAAAGTAAGATTCAAGTTTAAGCTAATGCTTTGATTCAATGGTAGTTTGTTTATTTCCTTTTATTTGGAGCTTTGTTCTCATGTGTGATAATTGCTTTCTTAGTTAGTAACCGCTTTGTCTTCATTTACGACAATGATATATTGTATATGCATGATTATAGTGTTTCAAATAAATAAACTTGATGTTTTCATTACGTACATTCTCAAAGGAGTTAATACACACGACCCTACACTTGTACACAGTGATTAATCTCACACTACTGTATTGTTATTTTTATGCGATTATTTTATTTGTGTTTTCTGTGTCTAAAGTTACACTAAAGCTTCGGTTTAGGGTTAGTGTTAGGAGACGTCTACATAAAGATAAATTACAGATTTCATGTTAGGAGTATATATTTGAAGTATAGTTACTTCTATGATAGTTTTTTAAAAATAATAATCAATATTAAGGTAATATGTTTTCCTGGCGCTTTAAAAACTAGCAATTTTATCTTAGAATCGAAAATAAAGCAAAATCTTGCAGTTTTTTTTAAAAAAAAAAATCTTATGGTTTCGTTACCAAACGAAGATTGTTTTTAAAAAAGTTTTTGTAAGCGATAATATTTTTTTGGGGGGGCGGGTTTAATGTAAAAAATTATTTGTATTACCAAACACTCACATTCCCTTTACGATAAACGAACATACATTTTCTAGCTGAAAAGACATTTCAAGTTATCTTGTTTAGATATATAAAAAGTTATTCAAAGATGAAGTCAGACAGATTTTTTTTTTAAAACGAATAGCTTCCCTAAGACCTAAGACTTTAATTTGTGGATGATTTATTTTATGATTGTATAAAAGTTATGTATATTCCGTATGGGTGGACAAAATATATTAATCATGTATATATGAGTGTAAATCGAGAGGTGATTTTTTTTTACCCACGTTTATATCAATAAAAAAATTGTCGGCATATCAATAGAAAAATAAAATATATGGATAAAGGGGGAATAATATTTTCTCCATAACAATAATTTGATTTCTTCAAGTATACGTGTTGGTGCGCGAGAGGTGGTTGTGTGAAGCCGAAGCAAAACTTCTTGCTCGGCTAAGCCTAATATAAAACAAACAAAAAGGGTTATGACACTCGTCGACTTATTACAAATAAAAATATGCTCATATACGTAAAAAAATAATGAAATAACGTAACATTTGCTTACCTTGAAAATGAAGACAATGAAGACAATGAACAATGAAGACCCCTTGAATAGAATATATATATATGCTCTGATGCTCATGAATATATATATTAATGTTATATAGTATTATATATACACACGTAAGGTTAACGAATTAGGCATGTCTGTAATATATACCTTGTGAATGAAGAAACTAATAGAAATGGTTACTATATTCAGAAAAAAAAGAACAAGTGAAGATCACTTCTTCCTTTTATCTTGATGTTTGCATTTTGGGTCTCTCTCAAAACCGTTTTCGTCCATGACTGATCAACTAACGTTTCTTCACTAGGTTAAATTAGTTATATACAAACATACATTTGTTGTTTGGTGTATTTTATTTACCACAAACAAATTGGTGGACTCAAAATGTATATAAATAATTTGAAAAAGAGCATGGATTCTTTATGTTTTAAAACAAAGCAACACACTATCTATATTATATAATAGTATAATAAATAGGAGGAAGAAAAAAATTGGTGTAATGTTTTTTTTTCTTCCCAGAATTGTAAGCAAACCATAGAACCATCCCTTTCATCATCATCATCATTCTCCCTTCATCAAGTCTTCTCTCTTTACTCTCTCTCTCTCTCTCTCTCTCTCTATTATAAAAAACAAAGTTCACTCCTTCACATCAATAAACTGAGCCTTGATAGGAAGATTAAGAGGGCAATATTAAGAAATGAGGAAACCAGAGGTAGCAAGTGCAGGCACTCATCAAGTAAAGAAGATGAAGAAGGGACTATGGTCTCCAGATGAAGACTCAAAGCTGATGCAATATATGATAAGCAGTGGGCAAGGATGTTGGAGTGATGTAGCTAAAAACGCAGGCCTTCAACGTTGTGGCAAAAGCTGCCGTCTTCGTTGGATCAATTATCTTCGTCCTGACCTTAAGCGTGGTGCTTTCTCTCCTCAAGAAGAGGATCTCATTATTCGTTTTCATTCCGTTCTTGGCAACAGGTTTATATTTCTGCTATCATTTTGGTTATTTTACATATTTTAACAATTAATAATAAAAGCTAACTATAGTGGTTTAACTTCTTTTAGAAAACTTAAAACTTTTTCAAGAAAATATTTTAAAGTCCACCTTAAAACGACCAAATTGTTGAAATAGACCTAAAGAAAGTTTTAAGTTTAGACTTTTATTCTTATACCAGTTAAATAAGAAGTGATCAGCTAAATATATGCATAGCAAGGTTTTTTTGAACAAGAGTGTACATATCAAGTTAACATAAACAATATTTGTGGGTATTGCTTTATTGTGGAGATGACTATGTACATAAGATACATGATCTATACATCGTAAAACTGTATAATCGAACTTCACGTTGAATGATAGAGTTTTGGTTCGAAATTTCATTGGCAAGATAACTGTTATTCAAAGGGATGAATGATTGTTTGTGAAGAAAATTGACCCAATTCAAAGTTTAATCGTTTTATAATAGTGACATTAGAAAATAGACGCAAAAACCAAACTAGGAATGAGTACATTCACATGTAATTATGTCAGTTTGTGAGTGGTCAAAGTTCGTTAATCGTGGGTGCTAAGACTTAAGAGTGCATCTTATAAAAACACGTGTTTTTAGTGAAAACGACTTTGAATTGTCTCTTTATCACCTTTTCTTCTCTTCTTTAGGGTTTTACTTTAGCTTTCATTTTGCTAATTTTATAATTTCGAAGTTTTTCTTTTTACTGTTACTTTCTCTAGAAACATACATTTGTAGTTTATACTTTATGTTGCACATGACTTCCGAAAAAATATAGATCTTTTCTATTTGTATAATTTATTCAAAATTTTTAACCATCTTTATACAAACAATAAACAAGAACTTTATTGTTTTGTATCATGGATATATAAACTACTTGTCTCTTGGACTTATAATGTTTTATCTTTTTTATATTATATTTTTGTTGGTTTTAAAAAAAGATAACTGCATATTCAAAACCTATGTGAAACCATATATATAGCGACAATTTTTGGATGAAGGAAGTGTAAAATGTCTATTTTTTTGGAACAGAATTTAAAACTATAGTTATTGTGTGATTTTTAGTAGTGGTAGTGCTTTGTTTCACTTTTCACGTACTTAGATCGGTTTCTAATTCCCATGCAAACCATGCACTCGTATAAATTTTACAAAACATCGTCTCACGACCGTACTCTCTCTTTTTCTTGGATTTCATAGGTGGTCTCAGATTGCAGCACGAATGCCTGGTCGAACGGACAACGAGATCAAGAATTTTTGGAACTCAACAATAAAGAAAAGGCTAAAGAAGATGTCCGATACATCCAACCTCGTCAACAACTCATCCTCATCACCCAACACAAGTGATTCATCTTCTAATAATACATCCTCTTCTTTGGAGCTTAAAGACATTATAGGAAGCTTCATGTCCTTCCAAGAACAAGGATTCGTCAACCCCTCTTTGACCAACATAACAATAACCAACAACAATCCAATATTCCCAGCGCCAAACATGATCAGCCACCCTTATAATGACGATTTTACCCCTTATGCAGATGGTTTATATGGAGTAAACACAGGGGTACAAGGGGGACTATGCTTTCCACCTTTGGAGTGTCAAGAAGGTGATTGGTACAAGGCAGATATTAACAACCACTTAGTCGAGATGAACACTAATGGAGCTGGAAACGTACATGAGAATATGAGAATGGAAGAATATTGGGACCTTGACCAGTTGATCAGCACCGACGTTCCTTCATTTCACTTTAATTTCAAACAAAGCACATGATTTTTTTCACGTCTTTTTTTCTGTCGCGGAATTGTACCAAAGAGATTCATAGTCCCACACATAAAATGCAAATACTGATATATATACATCGTCATAGATAGATATTCATGATAAGTTAGAGAGTCTTTTGTTTTGTCTTTTCGAATAATCTTTCGTACTAGGGCTTCACGTGCCAAGTGTAATGATAAGTCAATGTAAACTATATATATCGCTTAAGAGCACATTCATGTGGTCCTTAGGCGAATGTTCTTATGAACAGTTAAGGACTCGGTTCTTAATTTTTAACTGAAAAAGTTAAGGACGTCTCTTATATAAGAGTTGTCCTTAACTTTTTCAGTTAAAAATTAAGAACCAGGTCCTTAACTGTTCTAAAAACCTTCGCCTAAGGACACCAATGCACGTGCTCTTAATAAAATATAAAATAAACACATACATTTGTACACATTTGAAGAATTTTGTATTGAAACGTAAGCTGCTTATATGTGCATAAATGATATGTATTCCTTCTGTGAAAATTAAGAAACGAAAGATTTGTATAACCAAAAAAAGAAAATTATACCCAAAAACCTAAAACAAAACTTTTGATCCGAAGTTGTTCAAACCTAAAGAGAGTTTGTAAAGTTTGGGCTTGACAAGTAAACCCATATCATAAGACACCAATTTGCCATGTAGAGCTGCGTGGGTATAGTCCTTCGAACAGGGCTGTAGGGCCTCTCAGTTTCGAACATTGCTGTTAGCCCATGTTGATGATGTACTAAAGCTCAACTAATGTTGGCCCATGTTAATGATGTACTAAAGCTCAACTAATGTTGGCCCATGTTGATAATGTACTAAAGCTCAACTAATGTTGGCCCATGTTGATGATGTACTAAAGCTCAACTAATGTTGGCCCATGTTAATGATGTTGGCCCATGTTGATGATGTACTAAAGCTCAACTACTGTTGGCTCATGTTGATGATGTACTAAAGCTCAACTAATGTTGGCCCATGTTAATGATGTTGGCCCATGTTGATGATGCACAGAACACATATAATAAGAATATTTTTTTTGTCAAAGTTTAGTTGATCTAAAACGACAATGTGGCTTTTCGTTAAGACAATGAGATGGATGAGGTGGCCCACCAAAAACAGCGATCTATTTCCCACCTCACGACCAACTCTCAACTCATCTCAATCTCCGTATCTGATCACATCTCTGTCCATAGATTCCTTTTTCTACATCCACCGTCCGATCTTCATCCAACGGTTCTCATTCTCTCTTCTTACTCCTTCTCCTTCACTTCTTCTTCTTCTCTTACTCTCTCCCCGACGCTTAACAACAATGGCGTCTCTCGCTCTCTCCGGCTCCGTCTCTCTCGCCTTCCCCCTCAAATCTCGATCCCTCCCTCTCCCTCGTCCTCCTCCCTCCTCTCTCAATCTTCTCAAAAGACCTCTCCGATCTGTCCATTTACCGAAACCTCCACTTCCGTTCACTCTCTCCCGGAGATCAACTCTCGTCAAAGCCTCCTCCGCCGCATCTTCCTCCTCCTCTCCGTCCCCCGTCGTCCCAGCTCCGGCTCCATGGCAAGGAGCCGCGATCAAGCCTCTCATCGCATCCATCGCCACCGGTTTGATCCTCTGGTTCGTCCCCGTCCCCGACGGTGTTACACGCAACGCGTGGCAGCTACTCGCTATCTTCCTCGCCACCATCGTCGGGATCATCACGCAGCCGCTTCCTCTCGGCGCGGTGGCTCTATTAGGACTCGGAGCTTCCGTTCTCACCAAGACGTTAACGTTCACCGCCGCCTTCTCCGCCTTCGGAGATCCCATCCCTTGGCTCATCGCTCTCGCCTTCTTCTTCGCACGTGGTTTCATCAAAACCGGTTTAGGTAACCGTGTTGCTTACCAGTTCGTTAAACTCTTCGGAAGCTCATCCCTAGGGTTAGGTTACAGTCTTGTCTTCAGTGAAGCTTTACTAGCTCCGGCCATTCCTTCAGTCTCGGCACGTGCCGGTGGGATCTTTCTCCCGTTGGTGAAGTCTCTTTGTGTTGCTTGTGGTAGTAACGTTGGGGATGGGACTGAGCACCGTCTTGGTTCGTGGCTGATGCTTACGTGTTTCCAGACGTCGGTGATCTCTTCGTCTATGTTCTTGACGGCTATGGCAGCAAATCCATTGAGTGCGAATCTTGCGTTTAACACGATTAAGCAGACCATTGGATGGACTGATTGGGCTAAAGCTGCGATTGTGCCTGGACTTGTGTCGTTGATTGTTGTTCCGTTTCTTTTGTATGTTATCTATCCACCAACGGTGAAGAGTAGTCCTGATGCTCCTAAGCTGGCTCAGGAGAAGCTTGATAAGATGGGACCTATGTCCAAGAACGAGCTGATCATGGCTGCTACTTTGTTTCTCACGGTATGTGTGCTGTTCTGCTTCTGTTTAAGCTTTCTTTGAGTGAAAATCTTATTGTTTTGTCTCCTTGACACAGGTTGGTCTCTGGATTTTTGGAGCTAAGTTGAGTGTAGATGCTGTGACTGCAGCTATACTTGGATTATCAGTGCTTCTTGTGACAGGTGTTGTGACATGGAAAGAGTGTTTAGCTGAGTCAGTGGCATGGGACACGCTCACATGGTTCGCTGCTCTCATTGCAATGGCTGGTTATCTTAACAAATACGGTCTCATTGAGTGGTTCAGCCAGACCGTAGTCAAGGTTTGTTAACATTTGGATGATTGATGAATAATCATTATGACTTTGCAAATTGAATGCTCTTTTGACTTTGATTTGCAGTTTGTGGGAGGATTAGGTTTGTCATGGCAACTATCATTTGGAATCCTCGTCCTCTTGTACTTCTACACTCACTACTTCTTTGCGAGTGGAGCAGCTCACATTGGAGCTATGTTCACTGCCTTTTTATCAGTCTCAACAGCTCTAGGCACACCACCTTACTTCGCAGCCTTGGTTCTTGCATTCCTTTCTAACCTGATGGGAGGTTTGACACATTATGGCATCGGGTCTGCGCCTATCTTCTACGGGGCTAACTACGTGCCGCTGGCTAAATGGTGGGGCTATGGATTCTTGATTTCAATAGTCAACATTCTTATCTGGCTTGGTGTAGGTGGTGCCTGGTGGAAGTTCATTGGCTTGTGGTGAGAGGACCACCACCATACACTAGCGTTCTCATTCTTTTCCTTGTAGAATCTATAAGTATGGCCTTGAGATCAGATCTGAAAAGGACTGGTATCAATTTTTTTTTCAGCGATTTTTTATTCACTCTCACATGCATCAATAGAGACCACCACCTTTTCTTGATATTTACCTAACGTCCACATACATAAACGTGGATTGCGTTGCATATGAATAATTTGACTGGAGGACATGAAAAACTATGAGGACATGAATGAATATTATTAAGCTGTAACAACACATTTATTTCTCATACAATGTTCTTTAACAAATATGAATGGGATACTTGAAAAAATACAGGAAATAATGAGGCAAAGAGGAACACTTGGCCTTTGCAATAAGCCCATTAAAGATTAATTATGGACTTTGTCTATTTTTTGTTTTTGGGCGTTAATTTTTTATTCTTTTGTTTTTGTAATTTGTAAAAATTTAAAAAAAACTTCATTGTTTTTACTTTTTTTATGTAAACCTATTTTCATTTATTGGTAAATTTAAGAACATAATCTAAAGCAAGATAATATTATATTTTATTCTACTTAAACAACTTGTCAGAACCCTTTATTTGCAGGCAGATTTTGTACTTAAATACCTTGTCAAAGATTACAAGAAATAATAAAAGATAATAGTATTTTCCAAAAAAAGAAACTGCGTCTCCCTCTGGTCCCTACATTTTCCACGTGTCCTCATCACAGCGGATCAATTGCGTGTCACTTGGACCCACGTTTCTCTTATTAATTTGTTTATTTTTGCCGAAAAATCAAATAAAGAAAATGACATATGATAACGTCCCAGATCTGCGCGCGCTGTCATCTGTTACATGCGCCACGAATATTCCTTATTTTTCTAAGTTTATACAATTACTCAAAAAACACAAATACAAATCTGGAAAAGAAAAAAGAAATCCCCAAAAATCTAGGGTTTCCTATCTGCCCAATCGGATTCTTCTTCTACGATTTTCCACCACTGTCGGCTGTCGGGTGTTCCGAATCGCTTCTCTACACCAAGTTCTTCTCTGGGTTTGTTTAAATTTCTAAACTTTTTGTTTGTTTCCTAGAGTTCTGCAAAATCGTGATTGATTACATATTTGTCTGCTGAAAATAGTTAGGATTCAGGAAATTAAATGCATAGAGGTGCTAAAAGAGATTGCTTGGATACTTATATAAGCTTATGGTTAGCTTGAGTTGTAAAAGTTTTCACCTTTTTGTTTTTGCATGTCTCTGCATTGCTCAGATGAAGAGGTGATGAAATTTCTAACTAGTCTTGACTTGAATTGTGAAGATATGCAATCGAAATCGGGAAGGGGGAGTGATGTTGAAGTCAATCACCATGCTGCTCAGCAACCAATGATGTATGCAGAGCCCTGGTGGAAGAACAACTCTTTTGGTGTCGTTCCTCAAGAGAGACCTTCTGTAATTCCATCAAAGTCGTCTTCTTTGGAGTGTCCGAACCGTTCAGAATCAGACGATGTTCATTCTGGTTCTGAAGACGATGCGTTGGATGGTGGAAACGATGGCACTTGGAAGGATACAGAAGCTGCAACTTCGTCCCGTTCAGGTTTTTCTTCTTCTTGGTTGTTGACTGGACATAGTCATTCTTCTAATGCAGTATGGTTTTAATGCGTGATCTCTTTAACGCGTGACTTATTAAATGGTTACTAGACGACATTAAACTCAAATGCTTACTAAGCAATTTGGTAGTGAAGTCTTTCCTCAAGCAGGCAGGATAATTTAGGCACTATAGGACATGCCAAAGTCATGAGTTATGAAATCTGATCCTTGAGATGTACTTGCTTTGTAATTGTTGGGCTTGACATTTCTGCGAATGCAAAGGAGATAACCTCTTGTTGATGTGTGGCATTTTTGTTTTTTTATCTGTATGTATAATAGCGTCTGTCTTTAATTTCAGTAGATAATCCTGGAACGGAAGGGAATGATCCAGCACATTTGGCGGCTTCTGTAGGTAACATGCATGGTCAGCAACTTGTACA
Source organism: Moricandia arvensis (assembly GCA_905132765.1). Classification (NCBI taxonomy): domain Eukaryota; kingdom Viridiplantae; phylum Streptophyta; class Magnoliopsida; order Brassicales; family Brassicaceae; genus Moricandia; species Moricandia arvensis. Next base: position 16,819 of record CAJHQP010002437.1, read on the forward strand.
ACCACCAGAGCTTGTTGGACACTACATGGTATGTGGTTTTCTCCGAGTCCTCGAATATATATGATGTTTCAGTTCTTGAGCTGTTTAATAGAATATATTTTATTTAGTATAGCGCCCTTAGTGTGTATGATAAACTCTATCTACATTTGCAGGCTTGTGTCCCAAATCCATATCAGGATCCATATTATGGGGGAATGGTGGGAGCATATGGACATCAGCAATTGGTATCTTTGCTGAAACTTCTCTCAATCTCTACACTAGTTCCGTCTAGTGTTATGAGTTGAGTGATCTCGATCATCTGACTCTGTTTGTTGCATTTGTTTGAGCAGGGTTTTCGTCCGTATCCTGGAATGCCTGGTGAAAGAACAGCATTACCACTTGACATGACACAAGAACCTGTATATGTGAATGCGAAACAGTACGAGGGGATTCTAAGGCGTAGAAAAGCACGTGCCAAGGCCGAGCTAGAAAGGAAAGTGATCAACAGAAAGGTAGTTTCTGTTTCAATTTATCAAAATTGCATTTTATTGGCATATGAGAATAAAAAAGCCCATGTGGGAATCTAAGGATGGTGTATAATCATTAAAAGTGAAGGTCACTGTTATGTTAAGTCTATACGTTTCCTTTTTACCTTGGTTAACTTGTGGCGTCATCTGTAGCAGCCATATCTGCATGAGTCAAGACACAAGCATGCAATGAGAAGGGCAAGGGCTAGTGGAGGCCGGTTTGCGAAGAAGACTGAGGCTGAAGTAGCAGCTGAGAGAGAAAGAGAAAGGGGTTCAGCAACCAACTAATCAGGCGCTGAACCAGTTGAGACAGACCCCCAATGATACCCTGATTTCTTAAGGTGCACCATAGCCAAACCAAAGCTCAGAGAAAGAGAGACACGCTTTTGCTTAAATATATACATCGCCCCAAACTGGCAAATCATTCTTGGCTTTTTGATTTTGTGTGTTGCTTAGTTGTTGTTCTTATCAGAGTTACAATGTACAAAGAGAGACGAGTTATTTTAGGTGTTAGATTCGGAGACAAGAGACGGAATAGTCAGTAGGTCTTTGTTTATATTCTTTTTGGATAATACGGTTTGTTAAATCATTTGCTTTTCTGAGCAGACACTGTTATTATTACAGAACTGAAACTTCTTGTCCATTTTTTTTCTTTTATACTTAGAACAAGAGGAGATGAGAATCCACCGTGAGAAGCACGCGCTAGTTGGAATCTATCGTGAGGCCCACCAAACAAAAAACCCTTAATAAAAAGAATCTTCCTTTTATTAGGTGACTCTCTCCACTGCTCTCTATCTATTCGCCTCCTCTGCACACACAGAGACTGAAGATAACCAAAGAGACGACTTTAACACAGAGAGACAGAGAGAGTCGCATCAATGGCAATGACCTCCTGTTTCTTCACTGTTCCAACGCCGAACACATCATCCATCTCTGAATCCAACCTCACACGTCCCCACCTCTCTTTCTCTCCTAGACTCTCTTCCTCCTCCTCCTTTTCCGGCGGAATCTCCGCAAAGTCCATCTCTTTCCACCGCCGCGTCACTATTTCCCCTGTTTTCTCCAAAGGCGGCTCTGACAACAACAACAACAACGGAGGAGATGGTGGCGGCGATGGAGGGAAGGATAACGGGGATGGAGATGGTGGTGAGGATAGGGATAGGAACAGGAGCGAGGCGATGATGTTATTGGCTGAGTCTGGGACTGAATTGGAGAGTCTTCCTAAGGATCTAGCGGCTGCTATTGAGTCTGGTCGGATTCCTGGTTCGGTTATCACTAGGTTCCTTGAGCTTCAGAGATCTGCTGTGATGCGGTGGCTGATGCAGTTTGCTGGGTTTAGGGAGAGGTTGTTGGCTGATGATCTCTTCTTGGCTAAACTCGCCATGGAATGTGGTGTTGGTGTCTTCACTAAGGTTTGCTCGCTTTCTCTGTTTTCCACTTTATATGAACTTGAAAGTTTGGATCTTTGGTTACTACTTAACGTTTCTAGAGAAGTTATTCGAGAGAGAAAGTGTTTTACTTTTAGCTAATATATGTTTTGATTCTTTTGTTTTATAGACTGCTGCTGAGTATGAACGGCGTAGAGAGAACTTCTTCAATGAACTTGAAGTTGTCTGTGCCGATGTGGTAATCATCTTTAGCCTCTTTCTGATGTGGTGACCCTTTTTCTTTAGTGTTCCTGTTAGATCTCATGAATGGTCTTGAAATTTACTATTAGGAAATTTCTGAAATTGTTAGATAGTAGGAGAGATGGATGAGACTCTTTTAGATAACCCATTCAGGTAGACAAAAGGTTGTGCAAGTTTGTGGTTGTGACTTGTAATGGGGTCTCTCATTTTTCACCATTAGTTTTTTGCATGACTATGACAAATCAGTTGAGATTTGCTTTGTCTCTGAGGTAAGAACCAAATTTTGAACTGTACAATAGTCTCATTTGTTTTATTATGATGAATAAAAAAGTCAACCTTTTCTGCTATGTCACTTTGTAAGTTAAAGCTCCTTGAACTATATGGCAAGTAGTTACTCATAAGTTTTGTCACTTCTGTGTTCACTGCTGTATAAGTGGACTCACTGTCATTTTTGCTTTTTTCCTATTAGGTGATGGCTATCATTGCTGATTTCATGTTAGTTTACCTTCCTGCTCCAACCGTGTCTCTTAGACCACCTCTCGCACTTACTGCTGGTGGTATTTCCAAGTTTTTCCACAACTGCCCAGATAATGCCTTCCAGGTATCACTTTTTTTTTGTTAAAAAATATTGCTTAGCACATGAAGGATAAGTTTCAAAAAGCTCGCTCTATTCTAATTATCCAACATGTTTGCTGCAGATTGCTATCTCCGGAACCTCGTACACTCTCTTGCAAAGGCTAGGTGCTATAGCGGTGTGTGGTCTTCTTCTTCTGTCAATTTTAGTCCATTGTGATCTCAGTTACACGCAGTAATTTGTTTTAAAGGCTGATCGTTTCTTGATATTATATATCGTTTGTATATGTTCTGCAGCGCAATGGGGCTAAGCTGTTTACCGTTGGTACCACATCATCGCTGGTGAGTCAAAACATATATAAAGGGAAACACAATTCAGAAGATTTTCTAGACTCTGCTGCAAATCACAGAACCTGTTGCTTCTACACTGGTTTTTAACTTAACGAATCTGTATAATTTGATTAGGTTGGTACTGCTGTTACAAATGCATTTATAAAAGCAAAAGGAGCCGTGGACAAGACTTCTGAAGGTGAAGTCGAGACTGTTCCAATAGTCTCCACAAGCGTTGCGTATGGTGTCTATATGGCAGTTTCTGCCAACCTAAGGTACTGTGTTTTCTTTCTAACAAACTACCCAAGACGTCAAAGAGAAAAAAATGCATATGAAAGATGAACACACCCGATCTACTGCATTTAGATTTGGATAAAGTGATGAGGTGTGGTTTTGAAATAAAACAGGTACCAAGTAGTGGCTGGTGTGATAGAACAACGTCTCCTGGAACCAATGCTACACCAACACAAACTTGCGCTCAGTGCGATGTGTTTCGCTGTTAGAACAGGAAACACCTTCTTGGGTTCCTTATTGTAAGTTGTTTTTAGTACACAAACTTGGTTCTTACTCTATTTCCTAGGAAATTTTTACTCACATGATCTATGTTTTTTGTTGTTGTTGTTGTCTCAGATGGGTTGATTATGCGCGTCTCATAGGGATCCAGAAATCTCATTGATGAGTAAGAAGAAGCAGAAGAACATGATGAGCTTGGTTCACCATGAATCTGCTTTCTAACTTATGTATACGAAACTACTTTTGTCTTCATTCGCAATTGTTTTCCTATTTTATATGAAATTAGTCGACGATTTCATGCAAAACCAAGGCTATTTTCACAAACCATATAAAAGGCTTTTATGCATTTGGGAAACATCTTTGGTTCATCCATGTTAAGAGGTTGGATCAAGTGTTCTCACTGTCTATTATACTGCAACAAGTAACACAGCATGTTAATGAATGACAGATTCGATCTTTATGCAGACTTCTTTTAGTCTTTAACAACAACACAGAGCTTAAGTTGAAACACCACTAAGATTAGTGCCCTCCCTTTTTCATTAGGCGATGATTTCATCTCTCCTGCAATCTCTAAGCCTCATGTTTGCAACATCTGCACCATCATACTCCACGTCGCAGCATTCCACTTTTCTCCCCTAGAAACAGAACAACCAAACTGTATTAATTGCCATGTTTTGTAAAAATGCATATTCTCATAAGATGAAGGAACCTCTTTGGGAGTTTTTGGGAGAGAAGACTCTGATCAAAGCAACAGGATCAGCAGAAATATTACCAGAGAACAAGAAGTCATGTTTTTAGGAAACTTCCTTGTGTAGGAAGTAACAACTCTTTCCTTCTCTTCTTCAACTGCATCAAAGAAGAACCAGTGAGGAGCTTCACACGGATCTCAAATGCAGATAAGCTTTACATTACGACTTTTGTAATCTAGGACACTGGACGAACGAACTCACACTACAAGTTTGACAAATTAAAATAGTTGCCTCGATCGAGTAACTCCCCCAAGAGCGATAAACTTGCCGACACTTCTTGTGTAGATGGTATGGTGTGCGTAATTATAATCTAATAACTGAGTAAGCCATATGTGGCATCAAAATTTTTGCTATATTTTTTATTAGAGAAGGTTGCTGGTCGATCAAAGTCACATTGAATGTAATAGTTTATTTTTCTTCTTATTGAATGTAATAGTTAATCAAACCCTGACCACTTATAATTTTCTTTTTGTTGTTGGTTGCTTTGAAGACCACTTACACTTCCCTCGGCCACGTAGCTTGCTTACCTTTGATGCATGTGCTTTTATAAGTGTCTTTGTAGTCTTCTTCATAGCATAGCGACCCCTATCTATAAGTAGCAATATAGCAAGAGAGAAGAAACAGGCATCGACGTTGAAAGAGAGAATGAAGGAGGAGGAGGAGGAGCCGCTCAGCCCGATGGCGCGTGTATTTCAATCACCAGTAGTAGACTGCGTCATCGTCACCATCATGGGCTTCAAAAACAAGATTTGTACGGACGTCCTTCTTGATGCCTTGAAGCATAATGTCTCGAAGCATCCTCGTTTCTCCTCCAAACTGGTACCAACACATATACATTATTACAGACTTACAGTTACTGCAGTGGCTGTGTCGAGGACATCACCAAACCTAGTTTTTACTTTTGTCGAATAATATTTTCTGATATATATTAGAATATAAACAATGCTAAAGTTTCTTATAAATATTATTACTATTATTATTTGAAAATCATAAATTTTTTACATATAAATACTAATAAAATGCTTAAATATGAAAACAATTGAGTAAAAGTATACCCCATCAAATTCTATATCTCTGATCACTTAGGTAGCTTGCACTTTGAACCGGCTATGCTCCAAGTTTTAGAAAAGAAAAAAAAAATAACAACTAAATAATATATATATATATATATATATATGTATATATAGATGTTCACTCGAATGATTGGGCATGGGTTCTAGATTGTGTTAAGTTGATCGTGTTGTTATACATGTAAAATCGCCCCCTAAATTGTACTTGTGCTTTGGTAATTTGTCGTAACTTGACAGTCTGATGATGGTGAAAAATGGATAGAGACTAAAGTCAATGTAGAAGACCATGTGGTTGTACCATACATAGATCCAAAAGAGATAGGCGAAGATGGACAAGGCTTTGTCGATGACTATATCTCACGTCTCACGATGATTCCTCTTGATAGATCAAGACCCTTGTGGGACATTCACATCCTTAACGTCAAAACCTCTGATGCCGAAGCAGTCAGTGTGATTAGATCTCACCATTCATTGGGAGATGCAATGTCCTTGATTTCACTCATGCTTGCATGTACCCATAAGACATCAGACCCCGAAGATACTGATCTTCCTTCCTTGAAACGGCGTGAAACGGTGCTGCATGGTCTTAGAAAACAAGGCTGGTTCTTAAGGTTGATATTCACCGTTTGTTCTATAGCGACATTGCTTTGGAACACACTTGTCGATATGTCGCTTCTTTTGGCGACTGTCTTCTTTTTGAAGGATACAAAGACGCCTCTAAAAGATGGGAGGAATCAAATCAGATTTTATCACAGAGCTATCTCTATGGATGACATAAAACTTATAAAGAACGCTATGAACATGGTACGTTACGTACACTTTGTGTTTCATAACTATTAATTTAAGGGTTACTCTTTAATATATATACAGTGGATCTTTAACTCATCTTTTTAATTTGCTAGACTATCAACGATGTCCTAGTCGGAGTTACACAAGCTGGTCTTTCTACTTATTTGAACCGACTATATGGTAAATATAAATTCAGTTAATATATGATGTTATTATTATAAAGACTTCAAACAGTTAACTTCCTAGCCTTTAAGTTAATTCTAATATAAATATAAGAATATACATACGTGTTGGATTCACTCGTGTACATCTTGTGTATTGATAAACAAGGCAACAAAACCGAAGAAGAGGAATCGTATCCGTACCATCTTCCAGATAGACTCCGTTTCCGTGCAGGTTGTGCAGTCAATCTGAGGTCCGAAATTGGATTAAAGGTTAGATATTATATTATTGTATATACACACTTCATCAAGCTTGTATTGTTGTCACTGACAAGCAATATATGTATTATATATAAAGCCATTGGCAGAGATGATGGCCAAGGATTCAAAATGCAGATGGGGAAACTGTGTGAGCTGTATCATGTTGCCTTTTCACATCGGTTTACAAACCGATCCATTGGTCTATCTAAAACTATCCAAAGCCACGATGGCTCGAAAGAAGCATTCTTATCAGCCTCTTTTAGCTTATGCTTTCCTGAAAATCGTCCTGAAGGTGTTTGGAACTAAGGTATAAACAAAAGTGTGATCAATGAACTTGGTTTGCAATTATATAACAGGACAAATAGTAACAATATAATCTTGCAAATTATATTAGGCAGCAGCAACAATGTTCAAGCAATCCGCGAAGAATGTAACAACATACGTTTCAAACTGCATTGGTCCCATGGATGAAATCAGTTTCCGTGGCAATCCTATAGCTTATTTCACTTTTGGCTGTTACGCACACTCATCAAAAGTACGTACTTTTCTTTTTCTTTTTGCATGCATGCATGCATGGTTTAATCAAATGATAGGCAACTTTTGCGCTTTCTAAACTTATGTTTTGTGTGTTGATAGGCATTGGTTATACATTACATAAGTTATGCGGGGAAGATGATAATCTCGTTAGCGGTGAATCCTACAATCGTACCGGATCCTCACAAGATATGTGATAATATGGAAGAGTCACTCAAGTCGATGAAAGCTGCTCTTTCGGAAAAAGGGTTACTCTAAGGCTTGTGAGCATGCATGCGTGTATATCTCATTAGTTTATGAATGTATTAATAGTTTTATCATAATTGAAATAAATGTGTCAAAAAATTTCAATATTTTTTAACATTTTGGACCAATATATAAATACATACGTCTGCTGAGTAAGGTCAACTTCGTCTGGTCATAGTTGTTGAACAACAAATAAGAAATGTAAAAAAAGAAAAATAAATAAGAATTTTTTTATGTTTACAACATTATTGGTATCATTATTCATACTTTCACTAAAGAGACATTTTTACAAATACCTTCTTTTAGAAAAATAAAAAGCTCTTAGATTAATTAAAAACCTAAATTTCACATTCCAAAACTCTACTTCACCCTTGAGCTCTAAACCTAAGTCTTAAATTAATTAACTCTAGGATTAATGTATTTTTCCCTTTTAAAAATTAAAGGTAAAAGTGATTAAAATAAACATAAAAAATGTTAATAAAAATGATATTTTGACAATTTTTCAAAAAAATAAATGTCAAAGATTTTAAAAGGTTACATACAATTCATACAAAAGCTTGATTCTAATATAATTGTGAAATATATTTGTGATAAAAACGTGAAAATTATCCTATTATACGTCAAGGTATTATAATAACGGTACAAAACAAATAACTCAAACTCTAAATATGCAGGTTAATAAGTTATTAAAAATCTTTTGATGTGTTTTTTGTTTTTGTTTTGAAATGGGCTGTTTTGATATGTTACGAAGTCGTTCACAACTTATAGTTTTAAATTTTTGAGATCATTGGCGTTTCCGCAACCAGTTTTATTAGAATTTGTTTTCCAATTTTAGGTGATGGGCAAAAAAATTGCAAATTGAAGGCGTAGTTATTGATAGGTCCCCCAAATGAAACAATACTGCATATTTTCCAACAACACTAGTTGTAGTTTTAGCAAACCAATGTAGTCAGTAATAGATGAACATATAGATAGATATCTTTGAATATGCAAGCAGCACCGACATCTTTTTGCGTGACTTTCCACATCAAACTCCATCACCATTTAATAAGAGGGTAAAAGATCTATTTCACACGAATTTTATTTATCGTGTCGTACATTTTTCCTTTTTAAAAAAATCAAAAGTCCATCTAATAAACTCTGACTATTGTGCCGTCACCATGATAGGGTTCAAAACCAAGATCAAACCTGACGTCGCCCTTGATGCCTTGAAGCATAATGTCTGCAAGCATCCTCGTTTCTCCACCAAAGTGGTACCCACTTATACATATCTACATGCACACGTTCCATTACATAGACGCTTACTATCACGTGTAATTGGCGCATTCCAATATAACATGTCTAATTTATTTTAATAGGGATCCAGAAATCTCATTGATGAGTAAGAAGAAGCAGAAGAACATGATGAGCTTGGTTCACCATGAATCTGCTTTCTGACTTATGTATACGAAGCTACTGTTTTCATTCACAATTGTTTCTGAATTTGACGTTCCTATTTCTAGGAAATTAGTCGATGATTCCATGCAAACCAAGGCTATTTTCACAAAGCACATAAAGACTATGCATTTAAGGTTTAAAGCCTCTTTGATTCGTCGATGTTAAGAGCAGGTTCATTGAGGGTCTCTTAGCAGAGGTTCTTAACTTTTCTAAAATACGTTTCTTAACTTTTAACTAAGAAAACCTAAGAGACGTCTCTTAAATAAGAGTCTTAAGAGCCGTCTCTTAACAAAAAAAAATTAAAAAAAAAAAAAAAAAAAAAGAGAGTCAAATTTAGTTAAGAACCTCATTCTAAGAGACGCTGATAAACATGGTCTAAGAGGTTGGACTAAGTGCCCTCACTCTCTTTAACAACAACACAGAGCTTATTTAGAAGTATCACTAATATTTGGACTCTCCTTCGTTCATTAGGCAATGATTTCATCTCTTCTACAATCTCGAAGTCTGATGTTTGCAACATCTGCACCTTCATACTCCACGTCGCAACATTCCACTTTTCTCCCCTAGAAACAGAACAATCAAACTGTATTAATTTCCACATTTTGTAAAAATGCATATTCACATAATAAGATGAACGAACCTCTTTTTTGGTAGTTTTGGGAGAGAAGACTCTGATCAAAGCAACAGGATCAGCAGAGAGATTTCCAGAGAAGGAACAAGAAGTCATGTTTCTAGGAAACTTCCTTGTGTAGGAAGTAACAACTCTTTTCTTCTCTTCTTCAACTGCATCAAAGAAGAACCAGTGAGGAGCTTCACATGGATCTCTAGAAACCGGTCTCGTGTTAAACATGTAAAAAGGAGGCCGTCCTCGGAGCCAAGGACGGAATGTCTCTATGGGACGCTTCAAGTAGCTTCGTGGGACTATAGTCAGAGGCGTGCCTACCCTTTTGATTTTGAGGCATTGGCCTCAGGCCCCTTCTCATATCAGTTAATTTTGGGGCCCCAAATTTACAGTTGTGACACAAACAAAATGATAATAGTCACCCTTTTTATAACCAAACTTCCATTTTTGTATTCTCATTTGTTACTATGAGCTTTACCTTATGTCTTTAATTAATGTTGATTAACTTTTTTCAATGTAGAATTTAGTTTGTTAATAACAAAACATATAATTCTTTCAATTAAAATATTTTATAATTTTTTCATAACATAATTTCAAATTATGAAATAACAAAAACCCAGTTTTCTATTTGTCAACTTATTAAAATAGTGTTATTATAATAATGTTACTATATTATTATTATCAAAAATAAGATGAATAATTTTTGTCTTAGGCCCCGATTGTTCTAAGCAGAGTATCCCCACGAGACCGAGAAAGTCCAGTTCCTAGCTCTAACGTGGCATATCGACTGTTGTAGCATCCGTGATTGGTCCACGTTAGCCGCTTTCATGACATGAAGAACAGAACCAGTACGGCTCATGTCGGGGAAAAGTGGTGCTACGCTCTCAAAGTGGTGGAGGCTGAGAAGAGGAGCTGTTGAGTGGGACGAGAGTAAACCCGACAAGTCACCGTGTAGATCAATCTATCACGTATGTGTGTTGTCATATATATATTAACAAAGTATATTAATTAATTTTTGATTATAAATAATTTTTTTATGATTAACTATTTTTTATTATTTTAGATCAATATAAAATTAATAAATATTTTTTTTTACAATTTACTATTTTAATATTTTACCTAATGAAATGTATATAAAATGTAAAAGAGAAATAATAAACAATTTAAAAAAAAAATCATTTATATTTCTGAAACAGATAAAATATTTGTTGACATACCTGATGAAATCCTCTCTCGGGAATAAAATCGGCTCCCAAATCAGCCAAACAAAAACTTTGTAATTGATCTCCTGCCCAAATAAAATGATACCTTTCGATACATTCATCTATTTTTGTTACCAAAGCCTCCACCAGAGGATAGCTTAGAGCATATCCTGCTCCTCCGTATGCCATGTCAAATGAGAACCGAACATTTGATTTTATCGTCTCCGAAAACGTTCCGATGTAATGTTTTTTTGTATGGTCGTATTTTGATAACACATCCACTATGTTGTCTACGAAGAATAGACTATCATCATCACCCATCACATACCTATTTATTTTTGGACATGGTTGAAGTTAGATCACGAGCTTTTGTAGAGTTATGTCACAAGTTTTTGTGAAAAAGGGATTAATTAATCTAAATATATATAAATATATCTCAGTTTAGTAAGACGGTAAGTAGTGTATATATATTAAATGAATTTCGGAATTAATTAATCTAAAAATAGAAATATATCTCAATTCGGTAAGACGGTTTAAGTAGTGTGTAAATATTAAATTACATAACGTACCATCTCACACCATTGTCTTGTTTGAGCCGGTAAGTATCAAGAATAGACCTATAGATACGAACGTGAACCGGGTTTGCGAGCTTCGGGAAGATTCTCAGTTTCTTGAGGTCTTCGTTGACTTTAAACGGTGGTAACGTCGGAGACCAAGGCCGGAACTCTTTCGACGGCTCCATGTCCAAGAAGAGATTTCCTCGTGTCACGTTTGGTCTCCACCATGATTCTATGTAAGTTCTTCGCTTCTTCCACGTACGTGAACTCCCCACCAACACAAACATCAAGTGGCTCGAGTTTGTCGTTGTCTCCTTAGGCTGCAAGAGACGCTCTTGACATATTACGGTGGACATGTCACTGTTGAGAGAGTGTGAGTTGATGTAGGCTAGGTTATAAAAGGCGAGGATAAAGAAGATTGTTATCACGCTTAGGATCATGAGATATTTGAATAAGATATTTGTTTGGTGACTTGGAGACGGAGACATTGTATCATACAGAGATATAGTAAGATCGAGATTTTAGATGGAAGAAAATTGATCAAGGAGTTTTAAAGGTTGAGAAAAGAGGTTTAGGGTGGTTGAACAAAGAAATTATTGAATAGATTAAATAAGAGAAGTTTTGGTGTCCTTAGTTTGAAGTCATCGAAATAGTATTTGTATACATACTATCTGTAACACGATAGATCATAATAGACAACCCAAACTAATTTTTACACGTAAAAACCTGAAAGATTCAACCATTTAATACCTTTACAATGATTTGGCTAACAATCACATGATCCAAGCAATCGAGAATGACAGATACACACACACACACACTCTTGTTGTTCAAATATTATTTGATTCAAATTTAACATTCTCTCAAAAAAAAAAAAAAAAAAACAAATATCAGGTGTTTGTTTGTATATCATTCTCTAAGATTAATACAGGTTTTCTAAGATCTCTAGTAGTAAAGTTTTAATTTAAATAGAAGTTTGGTTTCACATTATCAGGAGTCTACCCTAGTCAAAGTTAATAATATTGTTTTATCATTGATGATATAAATCATGTTGTATTTTCTTGTATAAAATCATGATTTCGATTCTATTATATAGCATCTATCTTCATGTACTATTCTTCTTGGTCTCACTGACTCTACCAACATTACTGGCTGATGTCTCAAAAAGACAAGCACTACCATGTTGATCCCCGTGGGAAGAACCTCTAACAACAGATACTCAAAAAAGACAAGCACTACCACATGGGAACATTCGTTGAGACAGAAAGCATCCTAATTATTTTCTTTTTCCCGTTAATCACGCCGTCACATCACGACCGTCAGAAAGCTATATATGGATAACAGACCCTTTCATTTTGGACACAGTTTTTTTCTTATGGATAGGATGAGGCTACCAGAAGTGTATGTACTAAAGGTGAAGTAACAGGGGGCATCTACCCCCTACTCATATTGAAAATTCCATGTAAAAGGTTGACTAATCTTAAACATGCCCCCTATTTTTAATAAATCTATCCATAGTTCTATGAACAATTTTGACTATGCCTCCTATAAAACTTTTTTCTAGCTCCGACCCTGAATAAAGATAAGCATCCTTTGGTCATCGACAATGGAGAACCGGGAATGAGTTCATTGTTGATGCTCATAAAATTTTCTTGGTTTGGATTTATGCACACAAAGTAAAAATGCATACACAAAGAAGTAGAATGACATATTATACGTATAGCTAAGTTTATATAAATAAATATATATATATATATGGAGAAGAGAAATAGAAGGTTCTGTAACTTTATATATTAAAGTATTACGGGTTTTTTTATACATTCATAAGATTATAATTAATGGAAGTTTTTTAGGGTGAGGTTTTTAAGTTAGTATAAAATACGTTTCTTAATTTTTAACTAGAAAAAACTAAATACTATTTCTAAAATAAGAGATAGAAAAACAGTTTTAATTAAAAACTAAAAAATGTATTATATATTACGATAAAAATTTTATTCTAAAAGATCCCTATTAATTATAGTTACTGCTATTTTCATTGCGATCTCAGACACTGGACGAACGAATCCACACCACAAGTTTGCAACTACTTTGACAAATTAAAATAGTTGCCTTGAAAGCATCTTCATCAGTTAAGGATCTTCTATGGGTTTTTAATTTTTTTTTCTTTTCTTTCGACCTTTTAAAAAAAAAAAAATTAAAAATAATCAATCATGGGCCGCCACGTGTCAGTGAGATCTACAAAACAGTGTAAGGAGCAGTCCTTAAATAGAGATTTTTAGGAGTGATCCTTAACAAAAGTGATGGGACCCACCACTACATTTTGCTAAGGAACCCTCCACGAGCGATAAACTTCCCGACACTTCTTTTGTAGGTGGTGTGACTAATTATAATTTAATAACTGAGTAAGACATGTGGCATTAAAGAAGGTTGCTGGTCAATCAAAGTCACATTGAATGTAATAGTTAATCAAACCCTGACCACTTATAATTTTCTTTTTATTGTTTGTTTATTCGAAGACCACTCACACTTCCCTCGGCCACGTCGCCTTGCTTACCTTTGATGCTTGTGCTTTTATAAGTAACAATAGAACAAGAGAGAAGAAACAGGCATCGACGTTGAAAGAGAGAATGAAGGAGGAGGAACAGGAGCCGCTCAGCCCGATGGCGCGTGTATTCCAATCGCCAGAAGTAGACTGCTACCTCGTCACCTTCATGGGCTTCAAAAACAAGATTTGTACGGACGTCCTTCTTGATGCCTTGAAGCATAATGTCTCCAAGCATCCTCGTTTCTCCTCCAAACTGGTACCAACACATATACATTATTACAGTTACTGCATTCTATATATTAAGATATGGTGGCTGTGTTGGGGACATCACCACACCTAGTTTTTACTCTTGTCGAATAATATTTTCTGATATATATTTAACTGGATCTCCTAGTGAGTGCAGGTTCTCAACAAATTTTTAGTGACATAATTTTAAAAAATTTAGTTATATATAATTATAATGTGAATTACATTAAACCTTTATTAATTAATTTAATTCCATAAATTATTAGTGAAGATGACTTCATACAATTAATTTTAGAAAAATATTAGTTAATTCATCATAAACATGTGACTATTGGCGATAATAATTTTCCTAAAACTATTTATTAATTAAAAATTTCACATTAAATTATTAATAGCTAAATATAGTTATTCAATATACTATAAACAATGCTAAAATTTCTTATAAATATTCTAACTAATGTTATTATTATAAAAAAATCATAAATTATTTTTACATATAAATACTAATTAATGCTTAGATATGATAAAAATTGAGTAAAAGTATACCCCGTCAAATTTCATATCCCTGGTCGCTTACCTAGTTTGCACTTTGGACCTGCTATGCTCCTAGTTTAAAGAAAGAAAAAAATAACATCAAAATTATATATATATAGATGTTCACTCGAATCACTGTGCATGGGTTCTAGATTGTGTTAAGTTGATCCTGTTATTATACATGTAAAATCGCCCCCTAAATTGTACTTGTGCTTTGGTAATTTGTCTTAACTTGACAGTCTGATGATGGTGCAAAATGGATGGAGACTAAAGTCAATGTAGAAGACCATGTGGTTGTACCATACATAGATCCAAAAGAGATAGGTGAAGATGGACAAGGGTTTGTCGATGACTATATGTCACGTCTCACGATGATTCCTCTTGATAGATCAAGACCCTTGTGGGACATTCACATCCTTAACGTCAAAACCTCTGATGCCGAAGCAGTCAGTGTGATTAGATCTCACCATTCATTGGGAGATGCAATGTCCTTGATTTCACTCATGCTTGCATGTACCCATAAGACATCAGACCCCGAAGATACTGATATTCCTTCCTTGAAACGGCGTGAAACGGTGCTGCATGGCCTTAGAAAAAAAGGCTGGTTCTTAAGGTTGATATTCACCGTTTGTTATATAGCGACACTGCTTTGGAACACACTTGTCGATATGTTGCTTGTTTTGGCGACTGTCTTTTTGAAGGATACAAAGACGCCTATAAATGGTGGGAGGAATCAAAACAAATTTTATCACAGAGCTATCTCTATGGATGACATAAAACTTATAAAAAACGCTATGAACATGGTACGTTACGTACACTTTGTGTGTTTCATAACTATTAATTTAAGGGTTACTCTTTAATATATATACAGTGGATCTTTAACTCATCTTTTAATTTGGATTGTTGCTAGACTATCAACGATGTTCTAGTCGGAGTTACACAAGCTGCTCTTTCTACTTATTTGAACCGACTATATGGTAAATATAAATTCAGTGAATATATGATGTATTATTAAAAATATACATACGTGTTGGGTCTGTATCTAATGTTTCACTCTTGATAAACAAGGCAACAAAACCGAAGAAGAGGATGGAGCATTGACATCGTATCTTCCAGATAGACTACGTTTCCGTGCAGGTTGTGCAGTCAATCTGAGGTCGGAAATTGGATTAAAGGTTAGATATTATGTATATATACACTTCATCAAGCTTGTATTGTTGTCACTGACAAGCAATATATGTATTATAAAAAAAGCCATTGGCAGATATGATGGCCAAGGATTCAAAATGCAGATGGGGAAACTGCGTGAGCTCTATCGTGATGCCTTTTCACATCGGTTTACAAACCGATCCATTGGTCTATCTAAAACTATCCAAAGCCATGATGGCTCGAAAGAAGCATTCTTATCAGCCTGTATTAACGTATTTTATCTTGAAAGTCATCCTGAAGGTTGGAACTAAGGTATAAACAAAAGTGATCAATGAACTTCGTTTGCAATTATCCAGACAATAGTAACATTATATATAACGCAATCTTGCACATTATATTAGGCAGCAGCAACATTACTCAATCAATCCGTGAAGAATATAACAACATACGTTTCAAACGTCGTTGGTCCCATGGATGAAATCAGTTTCCGTGGCAATCCTATAACTTATATCGCTTTAAGCTCTTACGGAAACTCAGCACAAGTACGTAGTTTTTTTTTGGGGTTGTTGCATGCATGCATGGTTTAATCAAATGATAGGCAACTTTTTGCTCTTTCTAAACTTATGTATTTGTGTGTTGATAGGCATTGTTGATACATTACATAAGCTATGCGGGGAAGATGATAATCTCGTTAGCGGCGAATCCTACAATCGTACCGGATCCTTGTAAAGAAAAATCCTGTTAGTGTTTAGCACTAGCCCAAGACCGTAATACCCGAGAAACCCGAAAGAATCAAGAGAATTTCTAAGTATGAAGATTAATGTGGAAGAACTCTCAAAGAGATTTAGAGAACTTTGGGTGGAACACTCTTTCTTTCTCAAAGAAAACTTCTTATTATTATTCAACTTCTTATGTTACAAATGAGAGAGGAATGAGCTATTTATAGGCTCCAAAAGTACAAAATATCTTACAAACCTAATCATAATATCTAGATTTTTCTATCATAATATCTAGATTTTTCTACAAAAATATCTAGATTTTTCTACCACAACCTCCTTACTTTCTAGATATTTTATCAAATTAAAACTTCTAGAATATGGGCTTAATTTGGGTTTAGTCCAATAAGAGATTTTAGATTATAAACCCATAATCAAGCAAAAACCCAAAATCAAGTTTAACTTCAATACTCCCCCTTAAACTTGATTTTGTCCACCATTCCGAGCTTCGAGCGAAGTATCTCGAATTGACCTTTTGGTAGTGACTTGGTGAAGATATCCGCAACATTGTCCTCGCTTCGAACTTCCAATGCTTCAATTGTTCCATCAAGCACCTTCTCTCTTATAAAATGATGTTCCAATTCAATGTGCTTTGTCCTTCCATGGAAAACAGGGTTGTTGGCTAGCTTAATGGCACTTTGGTTATCTCCATATATGGCAACAGATTTATTGATTGGCTCCAACAAGTCTTCAAGGAGTCTTCGAAGCCATATACACTCTTTAGCTGCGAGTGCTGAAGCTTTATACTCAGCTTCAGTGGTAGACAATGACACGGTCGCTTGTTTCTTGCTGCACCATGAAATGCTTGTGTCTCCACATAAGAACACAAAACCTGAAGTTGACTTTCGATCATCTAAGTCTCCACCAAAGTCAGCATCCGTGAAACCATGAAGAGAAACCTTGGCATAATACTTGTACATCAAACCCATGCCAAGAGTTGTCTTCACATACTTCAATATCTTCTTTGCTGCTTCTAGATGTGGCTTCCTTGGTTCCTGCATAAACCGACTAACAAGACCAACCGCAAAGGCAATATCTGGTCTTGTAATGGTTAAGTATAAAAGACTTCCAACAAGAGAGCGATAAGTTCGAGGATCGGGTAACAAGGATCCTTCATCACGCTTAAGCTTCATGTTAGTATCCATTGGAGTAGAACGTACCTTTCCTTGGTGTACTCCAAACTTTTCAACAATCCTTCTTGCATAACTTTGTTGGCCGATGAATATACCATCCTTAACCCTTTCGACCTCTAGGCCAAGAAAATGATTCAGCTCACCTAACTTCTTCATCTCAAACCTTATCGACATATCCTCTTGTAGGCGAGCAATTTCAGCATCATCATTTCCGGTGATGATCATATCGTCCACGTACAGGAGGACTACTACGTGAACTCTTCCACTCTTCTTGAAGAATAGACTTGGATCAGCATTTGATGCTGTATAGCCACAAAACTGAAGATATTGAGCAAGCTTTCCATACCAAGCTCGCGGAGCT
The DNA here is from genome assembly GCA_905132765.1 of Moricandia arvensis. Taxonomy (NCBI): domain Eukaryota; kingdom Viridiplantae; phylum Streptophyta; class Magnoliopsida; order Brassicales; family Brassicaceae; genus Moricandia; species Moricandia arvensis. The sequence continues at coordinate 34,741 of CAJHQP010002437.1, forward strand.
TGTTTTAACCCATACAAGGCTTTCTTAAGCTTGCACACATGGTTAGGATGTTCTCGTGATTCAAAACCAGGTGGTTGCTCCATAAATATTTCCTTGTCTAGTTCACCATAGAGAAATGCATTCTTCACATCTAACTGCCATAACCTCCATCCAAAGCTTGCAGCTAGAGATAAGAGTGAGCGTACCGTAGTCATCTTTGCTACTGGGCTAAAGGTCTCTTCATAATCTTCTCCATACTTCTGAGAGAACCCTCGAGCAACCAACCTTGCTTTATATCTATCAATGCTCCCATCTGCTTTTCGCTTCAGTCGATACACCCATTTACAAGAAACAGGTTGAGTATCCTTGGGTTTCGGAACTAAATCCCAAGTTTCATTTTTTATGAGAGCATCCATCTCCTCCTTCATTGCGGTCTCCCATTCCGCAACTCCTTTTGCTTCATTGTAAGATGATGGCTCATCTTCATCCAAAGGAGCTGCAAAGTAGCAAGAGTACGTGGTGACAAACCTTTCATCTCTGAACCGAGCGGGTTTGACAATGTTTCTTTTTGGTCGTTGGTTGGCAATGGAACCATGATTTTGTTCCTCTTCTTCATCTTGGTCAACGCTCCCCCTTTCACCTTGATTCTCCTTTTCAAGACTTTCATACTCACTCTGAACTTGAATAACTTGTTCACCAGTCTTGGAAGACCCTGAGACATCTTGCTCAACCAAGACTTGAGGTGGTCCATAGTAAGATGATACTTCGTCAAAGACAACATCACGAGACACTGTGTATTTATGTGTCTCCGGATCCATACACCTCCAGCCTTTCCTTTGTTCATCATAACCGACAAAGATACACTTCTTTGCCTTTGCTTCTAGCTTTGTTCTTTGAGAGTCGAACACATGGACATAGCAGACTGATCCAAATATCCTCAGATGCTTCACCGTTGGCTTCTTTCCGTGAATCATCTCATAAGGAGACTTCATGTTGTTTGGACTAAGTGGCATCCGGTTGATGACATAGGCTGCACATCTCATTCCTTCTGCCCATAAGGCTTTAGGTAAATTCTTGTCATGTAGCCAGCTTCTGCACGTCTCGGTTAGATGCCTAATCTTTCTTTCTGCTACTCCATTTTGTTGAGGTGTATATGGACATGTATATTCTCTCTTAATGCCATTCTTTTGGCAAAAAGAGAGAAACTCCTTTGACATGAACTCTCCTCCATTATCCGTCCTAAGAGTCTTTAGCTTCCGACCAAGCTCTCCTTCCACGGTAACCTTGAATTCTTGGAATCTTTGAAATACTTCTGATTTTTCCTTCACAAAGTATACCCAAGTGTACCGTGAGAAATCGTCTACGAACAGCAACATGTAACGGAATCCGGAATAGGAGGATGTTGTTGTTGGACCCATTAAGTCACTATGAACCTTCTCCAATGGACCACTGCATCTTGAGGTTGATTGATCAAATGGAAGTCTATGTGACTTTCCATATTGACAACCTTCACAAACCTTCCCTCCATCTTGAATCTTCAACTTTGGGAGCCCGTGAACCAAGTCTTTATTCACCATTACTTTTAGCTTGGTCATATTAATGTGACCAAGTCTAGCGTGCCAAATAGAAGCATTATCATTTGTACTCATCTTCTCCACATAGGCATGTGACGCCGACAAAACATATAGGTCCTTAACCCGTGCTCCAGTGTGAACAACGTCCGCCTTTAACTCTTTAATATTCTTTAAAAATTTAACATCTCTTGGACCAAATAGAACATAGTTACCTGAGTCAACCGCATTCACCACCGAAAGAAGATTCTTCTTAACTCCAGGGACATGGTAAACATTCTTAAGGGTGATTGGTTCTCCATCATCTCCTTTGATGACAACGGTCCCCTCCTTCTCAATTTGATGGATTGAATTGTCCGCAGTAATAATGGCTTCTTTCCCGTCATGATGTTGAAGACTAGAAAATAACTTCTCATCTCCAGTAATATGATGGCTACAACCCGAATCCACAATCCAATCATTTCCCAAACTTTTAGTTGTGGATGTACCTGGATGTGCAGCCTCCACCGTGAAGCATTTCCCCCATTCTTCGTCTTCAGTATGACTTCTTTTCTCCGCCATATTTGTTTCCTTCAACTTGACTCGACAATCCTTTTTGAAATGCCCAAGCTTTCCACACCGGTAGCACTTGAATTTTTTCTTATCTCCTATGGAAGGTCCATCACGTCCATCATTGTTTCTTGGACAACCATCTCTCGTTTTAGCCTTAAAGTTTTGTTGTCTCCGGGCTACAAATGCACTTCCCGAGTCATCCGTGATTTTGACTCCTGACATTTGCATGGCTAGTGACTCTTGCGAAGCTAGCAGATTTTCAAACTCTTCCAAGGAAGGCTGTGTAGCCCATCCTTGAACTGAAGTCACAAACGGTGTATACTCGGGCCGTAAACCTCGAATAATATACCGCTTTAACCGTGATTCAGAAATAGACTCATCTGGATTTAGAGTATTAATCTCAGAGCACAGATTTTTCACCTTAATGAAAAAATCTGAGATTGAAGACTCCCCCTGCTTTGCATTTGCAAGCTCGTTCTCCAATAGTTGTAGCCTGGCCTCATTCTTCTTGTTGAACAATTGATCTAATGCTTGCCAAATTGAACTAGCAGAAGTACACCTTGAGACATGCTCAAATATGCTTGAAGATATGGACCTCTTCAAAGCAAACTCCGCCTTGGCATTCTTCCGTGTCCACTCCTTTGTCGCTTCCGCGGTTGCAGCATTTCCCCTTGGTGGTGTTGTGCTACTACCACCGACGACATCCCATAAGTCCTCACTCACCAAGTATGACTCCATGCATGACTTCCATAACCGGTAGTTAGATTGGTTTAAGATTTCCATTCTCAATCCAACAACACGACCAGTTGATTCCATACTTGGAATGAACCCGAGCTCTCTTTAAACCGATCTTGATTAAGGACAAGATTAGAATAGCTCTGATACCATGTAAAGAAAAATCCTGTTAGTGTTTAGCACTAGCCCAAGACCGTAATACCCGAGAAACCCGAAAGAATCAAGAGAATTTCTAAGTATGAAGATTAATGTGGAAGAACTCTCAAAGAGATTTAGAGAACTTTGGGTGGAACACTCTTTCTTTCTCAAAGAAAACTTCTTATTATTATTCAACTTCTTATGTTACAAATGAGAGAGGAATGAGCTATTTATAGGCTCCAAAAGTACAAAATATCTTACAAACCTAATCATAATATCTAGATTTTTCTATCATAATATCTAGATTTTTCTACAAAAATATCTAGATTTTTCTACCACAACCTCCTTACTTTCTAGATATTTTATCAAATTAAAACTTCTAGAATATGGGCTTAATTTGGGTTTAGTCCAATAAGAGATTTTAGATTATAAACCCATAATCAAGCAAAAACCCAAAATCAAGTTTAACTTCAATAATCCTCACAAGATATGTGATGATATGGAAGAGTCACTCAAGTCGATGAAAGCTGCTCTTTCGGAAAGAGGGTTACTCTAAGGCTTGTGAGCATGCATGCGTGTATTATTTATGAATGTATTAATAGTTCTATCATAATTGAAAATTATAAATTATAAAAGAATTTAAACAATTTATAGAAATAAATGTTTTTTAAAAATTAAGTTTTTTCATTTGAGAAATTGATCACTTCTTCTTCTTTCTTTTAATTTCATTTGTTTTATTATAAGCCTTTATCATTTAGACCAATATATATATAGCCGTCTGCAGAGCAAGGTCTTCGTCTGGTCATAGTTGTTGAACAACAAATAAAAAATGTAAAAAACAAAAAAATAATTAAATGTCAAAGATTTTTAAAGGTTACATATACAATTCATACAAAAGCATGAAGTGTATGATTCAGGCTTTTGTATGAATTGTATGTGACCTTTAAAAATCTTTGACATACACGCATACACTCTTGTTATTCAAGTATCAGGTGTTTGTTTGTGTATCATTCTTGATATATTAATATAGAGTTTATAAGAGCATGGTTAATCCCGATTTTTTATTTGGAGTTTTTAACTTATAATTTGATTTTTGTTTAACATTTATCGGGTACGAAATATCTATTATATCTTTTATTTAAGAGACGATTTTTAGTTTTTCTTAATTAAAACTAAAAAAAATAAAAATTATCTCTTAACCGAAGTTAAGAATCCTAATTAAGAGATCGAGGTTAATCATAGTCTGATCTCTAGTTGTAAAGTGTTAATTTAAATACTTATCAAAAAAAAGTTTTAATTTAAATAGAAGTTTGGTTTCACATTATCAGGAGTCTACCCTAGTCAACGTTAATAATATTGTTTTATCATTGATGATATAAATCATGTTGTATACCCTTGTATAAAATTATGATTTCGATTCTATTATATAGCATCTATCTTCATGTACTATTCTTCTTGGTCTCACTGACTCTACCAACATTACTGGCTGATGTCTCAAAAAAAACAAGCACTACCATATTGATCCCCGTGGGAAGAATCTCTAACAACAGATACTCAAAAAAGACAAGCACTACCACATGGGAACAATCGTCGAGACAGAAAGCATCCTAATTATTTTCTTGTTCCGTTAATCACGACCGTCACATCACGGCCGTTAGAAAGCTATATAATAACAGACCCTTTCATTTTGGACTCAGTTTTTTTTTCTTATGGATAATATGAGGCTACCAGAAGTGTATGTAATAACGGTGAGCATCCTTTGATCATCGACAATGGAGAACCGGGAATGAGTTCATACAGTGTATATTGTTGATGCTTATAATTTTTTCTTTGGTTTTGGATTTCGGCAGACAAAGTAAAAATGCATACACAAGAAAGTAGGATGACGTATTATATGTACAGCTAAGTTTATATATTTAATGGAGAGGAGAAAGAATGTAGGAGAAATGATAAATGTTCTGAAGATCGCAAGTTCGTCTGGTGATACTGTACTACTAACAATCGGATGTGTTGAAGATACTCAAAAGAAAAAGACAAATCTATATGGTAACTTTCTTGTGTGCTATTATTTCTCTTTGCTTGGGTTGCTCATGTGGTTAATAAACCACAAGAGCCTCTGATGTACCAAAGAAGAATATAAGAGCACCTGCAGTGGTCACTTTTTTTTTTTTTCACTGGAAATTTCGATTAAACCAAAAGCAGTTCTTACAAGAACAGAGTAACAAGGCGCTCTCAGCTAACAACCACTAAAAAACCCCTGGTACAACTAAGCAAGAACAAATACGAAAGTCTACAATAACACCCAACAAGCCGGGAAGTGAAACACTTAGAGGGCCCTCCTTTCATCATCAAAGAGTTCCTGTAACCAACTTGGATGACCAACAGCCACGTACGACTGAGAGAAACCGAAAGTCCTTACACTTTGAGCAATGATCGAAGCACCTCTATTCATACTTTGATTTAAAACCATTGTGTTCCACTCTCTAATGCCTCCCACAGCTCTGTTAAAATTATCAACATCCTGATAAAAGGAAGGCCAAGCTAAAGGCCTTATGACTGCTCCAAAAAGATCTTTAAAAACACCAACAAAGATCACTCGCTCAACCTTTTGGCTTCTCATGCTTTCAACTGCCCACAATACAATAGCCAAATTCGCTTGCTGTTTGGATAGGAACTGACCAAAAGACCGTCGACTGTGACAAATCACTACACCCCTCTCATCACGCAGTACCCATGCTCCACCCGTGAGCCTTGACTCCTTAGCCCAATCTACAGCAATATTACACATCACCCAGTTTTGGCATGGAGGTTTCCATTTCTCCTTACCATTTCTAACACTTGTTTCTTCCAACTGTTCCCATTCTTCTTCAATCCTCTGGGCCGTGAACCATTCATTTGCATCTGCAACAGCTTTAGCCACAATCTCCGAGCAAGAAAATGATTCTCCTCTAAAAATTAAGTGATTACGATTTTTCCAGAGATTCCACAATATCCAAGGCCAGACTCGCTTTACCTCCTCATGTAGACCACGAATTTTTGATACCTTGAACAAACAATCAACATTTGCAAAGATTGAGAGCTCATCAAAACCATTGATTGGGTGCGGGATTCCAGACGATGCCCACACTTGTCTAGCTACACTACAATGAAAGAGAACATGGTTGATCGATTCACCTTCAAACCCACATAGCTGACATCGCCCATCTACCGCCATGCCTCTTTCATTGATTAGAACTGCCACAGGTAAAGCATTACTAAGACACTTCCAGAGGAAAACTTTGATCTTGGGCATAGTTAACACTTTCCACACTTGCTCTTTTAATGGGTTAAGCGATGGAAAGTTTTCGGCCTCCCTCTTGCATGCTGAAACTTTGGTCGATGTAGCCAACCAGTAGGCTGATTTCACTGTAAAGTTACCACTCTGATTGAATCTCCAAACCCAAAGTCCTCACGATCAACAGCCGGCAGCTTAGCCGTAATGAGACTAACATCACCAGGGACAAAAAGATCATTTAGAACTGCAAGATTCCAGCAACGCGAGGACATATCAATAAGATCACGGACCATTAGATTCACATCAAAAGAGCGATTCTTAACCCACGGGGCTCTCAACCCTTCCACCGGATCATCTATCCATCTGTCACTCCAAACACTCGTAGTACTCCCATTCCCCACACGACGCAGCAGTCCTTTGGCTAATAAATCCCTGCCGAACAACAAGCTTTTACGTGAGTTTCTTTCTATAAAAATTAATAAAGTAAGTAAAAGTAAGAGAGAGATTGTCAGAAAATTGAGAAACGTCTCGTCGTTAAGGTACTTTCAAATATAACAGTAAAACGTTTCTACAGATGTAACTCATTTGTTGGTTAGATTATTAAAAATAAATTAAATATAATTACAAAATTAACTGTTATTATTTTATTATTTTTAAGAAACACACATAGTTTCTCTTTGCTGATGATGCTCTAAAGTTATGTAACTTTATATATTAAAAGTATTAGGCTGTTTCTTATACGCGTCATGAGAGCATGATTAACGGAGGTTTTTAGGGATGGAGTACTTAGTGAAAAATAAGAAACTGTTTCTTAATTTTTAACTAAAAACCCTAACCCTGAGAATTCCGATTAATCATAGTCTGAGTCTGTGCATCTAAGACCAAGATTATCGCAGGTTTCAAAGGGGGTTTTTAAAGATGTTGGTCCCATTTTTTTAAGAAAATCGGTGTCAAAAGTTACCAAAAAATAAACGATTTTGGGTAGTTTCTAGTACTGTTTTGGGGGACCCACGACACGTGGTGATCCACAATTAATTTCTTTTTCTAAAAAAGTAAAAAAAAAAAAAAAAATTAGAAACTCAAAGTGGGTTTCACCCGATAATCATGCCCTAAGCTACAAGTCTTGAGCGTTAAAAAAAGAACTCATTCACTTGGGAGTTGAGACTCTTTGTTTTGTACATACTTATTTCGAATTAGATCATCCTTGTTTAATTAGTGGTTATTTAGTAGTTAAAAAGTGTGTTGAAGGCACCTAAACGTGTTAAGAAAACAGCAGAAGACGAGTGTAACTGACATGTAGGAAATGGAGAAATTTTAGAGATCTCAAATGCAAATAAACTTTAAATTACGACTTTCATTTTAGAGATCTCAAATGCAAATAAACTTTAAATTACGACTTTTGTAGTCTAGGACACTGGACGAACGAACTCACACTACAAGTTCGCAACTACTTTGACAAATTAAAATAATTGCCTCGAGTAACCCCCCACGAGCGATAAACTTGCCGACACTTCTTGTGTAGATGGTATGGTGTGCGTAATTATAATTTAATAACTGAGTAAGACATATGTGCCATCAAAATTTTTGTTATATTTTTTATTAAAGAAGGTTGCTGGTCAATCAAAGTCACATTGAATGTAATAGTTAATCAAAGTCACCCTACCCTGACCACTTATAAATTTATTTTTATTGTTGGTTGGTTTGAAAACCACTTACACTTCCCTCGGCCAGATCGCCTTGCTTACCTTTGATGCTTGTTCTTTTATAAGTGTCTTCACAGTCTTCTTCATAGCATAGCGACCCCTATCTACGTCATAAGTAACAATCTAACAAGAGAGAAGAAACAGGCATCGACGTTGAAAGAGAGAATGATGGAGGAGGAGGAGGAGCCGCTCAGCCCGATGGCGCGTGTATTCCAATCACCAGAAGTAGACTGCGTCGTCGTCACCATCATGGGCTTCAAAAACAAGATTTGTACGGATGTCCTTCTTGATGCCTTGAAGTATAATGTCTCCAAGCATCCTCGTTTCTCCTCCAAACTGGTACCAACACATATACATTATTACAGTTACTGCATTCTATATATTAAGATATGGTGGCTGTGTCGGGGACATCACCAAACCTAGTTTTTACTTTTGTCGAATAATATTTTCTGATATATATTTCAGTACTTGATCTCCTAGTGAGTGCAGGTTCAACACTTTTAGATGCCCTAAACAAATTTTTAATAACTTCAAAAAGTGAAAAAGATAACATCAAAAGTATATATATGTTTACTCGAATCATTGCGCATTATACATGTAAAATCTCCCCCTAAATTGTACTTGTGCTTTGGTAATTTTTCTTAACTTGACAGTCTGATGATGGTGCAAAATGGATAGAGACTAAAGTCAATGTAGAAGACCATGTGGTTGTACCATACATAGATCCAAAAGAGATAGGCGAAGATGGACAAGGCTTTGTCGATGACTATATCTCACGTCTCACGATGATTCCTCTTGATAGATCAAGACCCTTGTGGGACATTCACATCCTTAACGTCAAAACCTCTGATGCCGAAGCAGTCAGTGTGATTAGATCTCACCATTCATTGGGAGATGGAATGTCATTGACGTCCCTCATGCTTGCATGTACCCATAAGACAATAGACCCCCAAGATACTGATCTTCCTTCCTTGAAACGGCGTGAAACGGTGCCGCATGGCCTTAGAAAACAAGGCTGGTTCTTAAGGTTGATATCCACCGTTTTTTCTATAGCGACACTGCTTTGGAACACACTTGTAGATATGTCGCTTCTTTTGGCGACTGTCTTCTTTTTGAAGGATACAAAGACGCCTCTAAAAGGTGGGAGGAATCAAATCAGATTTTATCACAGAGCTATCTCTATGGATGACATAAAACTTATAAAGAACGCTATGAACATGGTACGTTACGTACACTTTGTGTGTTTCATAACTATTAATTTAAGGGTTACTCTTTAATATATATACAGTGGATCTTTAACTCATCTTTTTTATTTGGATTGTTGCTAGACTATCAACGATGTTCTACTCGGAGTTACACAAGCTGCTCTTTCTACTTATTTGAACCGACTATATGGTAAATATAAATTCAGTGAATATATGATGTATTATTAAAAAAAATATGATGCTATTAGTAAGGCCATCTGCATTAGAGGTTTTAAAGGGGTTCAATGGGGGGTTCACACGCTTCCCAAGATGAACCTCCCTCCCAAAAGCTCCCCACCATGAACCTGTATCAACACTGTAGCGCGGGCTCCACGACACGTGGCGGCTCGCGATAGGTCTGTTTTTTTTTTTTTTTTTTTTTTTAAAAGGAAAAAGGAAAAATTTAATAATAAAAAAATAAATTAGTGAACCCCATGAGGGGTTCACTAATGGAGATGCTCTAAGACTTCAAACAGTTAACTTCCTAGCCTTTAAGTTAATTCTAATATAAATATAAGAATATACATACGTGTTGGATTCACTCGTGTACATCATCTTGTCTCTTGATAAACAAGGCAAAAAAACCGAGGAAGATGAATCGTATCCGTACCATCTTCCAGATAGACTACGTTTCCGTGCAGGTTGTGCAGTCAATCTGAGGTCGGAAATTGGATTCAAGGTTAGATATTATATATATATACACTTCAAAAAACTTGTATTGTTGTCACTGACAAGCTATATATATGTATATGAAAAAAAAAGCCTTTGGCAGAGATGATGGCCAAGGATTCAAAATGCAGATGGGGAAACTGCGTGAGCACTATGATGTTGCCTTTTCACATCGGTTTACAAACCGATCCATTGGTCTATCTAAAACTATCCCAAGCCACGATGGCTCGAAAGAAGCATTCTTATCAGCCTGTTTTAGCTTATGTTTTCCTGAAAGTCGTCCTGAAGGTGTTTGGAACTAAGGTATAAAACAAAAGTGTGATCAATGAACTTGGTTTGCAATTATCCGGACAAATAGTAACACTATAATCTTGCACATTATATTAGGCAGCAGCAACAATGTTCAAGCAATCCGCGAAGAATGTAACAACATACGTTTCAAACTGCATTGGTCCCATGGATGAAATCAGTTTCCGTGGCAATCCTATAGCTTATTTCACTTTTGGCTGTTACGCACACTCATCAAAAGTACGTACTTTTCTTTTTCTTTTTGCATGCATGCATGCATGGTTTAATCAAATGATAGGCAACTTTTGCGCTTTCTAAACTTATGTTTTGTGTGTTGATAGGCATTGGTTATACATTACATAAGTTATGCGGGGAAGATGATAATCTCGTTAGCGGTGAATCCTACAATCGTACCGGATCCTCACAAGATATGTGATAATATGGAAGAGTCACTCAAGTCGATGAAAGCTGCTCTTTCGGAAAAAGGGTTACTCTAAGGCTTGTGAGCATGCATGCGTGTATATCTCATTAGTTTATGAATGTATTAATAGTTTTATCATAATTGAAATAAATGTGTCAAAAAATTTCAATATTTTTTAACATTTTGGACCAATATATAAATACATACGTCTGCTGAGTAAGGTCAACTTCGTCTGGTCATAGTTGTTGAACAACAAATAAGAAATGTAAAAAAAGAAAAATAAATAAGAATTTTTTTATGTTTACAACATTATTGGTATCATTATTCATACTTTCACTAAAGAGACATTTTTACAAATACCTTCTTTTAGAAAAATAAAAAGCTCTTAGATTAATTAAAAACCTAAATTTCACATTCCAAAACTCTACTTCACCCTTGAGCTCTAAACCTAAGTCTTAAATTAATTAACTCTAGGATTAATGTATTTTTCCCTTTTAAAAATTAAAGGTAAAAGTGATTAAAATAAACATAAAAAATGTTAATAAAAATGATATTTTGACAATTTTTCAAAAAAATAAATGTCAAAGATTTTAAAAGGTTACATACAATTCATACTAAAGCCTGATTCTAATTGTGAAATATTTGTGATAGAAACGTGAAAATTATCCTACTATACGTCAAGATATTATAATAACGGTACAAAACAAAGAATTCAAACTCTAAATATGCAGGTTAATAAGTTATGTAAAAATCTTTTGATGTGTTTTTTTTTTCTGAAAAGGGGCTGTTTTGATGTGTTACAAAGTCGTTCACAACTTATAGTTTTAAATTTTTTAGGTCATTGTCGGTTTCCACAACCAATTTTACTAGAATTTGTTTTCCAGTTCTAGGTGGTAAGCAAAAAAAAATTGCAAATTGAAGGCGTAGTTATTGATAGGCCCCCCGGCCCCGAATGAAACAATACTGCATACTTTCGAACAACACTAGTGGTAGTTTTAGCAAACCAATGTCGTCAGTAATAGATGAACATATAGATAGATATCTTCGAATATGCAAGCAGAACCGACATCTTTTTGAGCGACTTTCCACAATCGCACTCCATCACCATTTAATAAGAGGGTAAAAGATCCACTTCACACGAATTTTATTTATCGTGTCTGTACATTTTCTTTCACAAACTTTATAATAATGCATATTTCATTATAATTTTTTTTTTAAATTCAAAAATCGTATATAAACTCTGACCATTTAATAAGATGATAAGATACACGCACTTGATCATACTAAATTGTGTTGCTCCCGGCACAAGTTGAGCTTTTTAAGAGCAAGATTATTACAAAATTCTTAGGCGGAAGTTCTTAGAGCAAGATTATTGATGGTTCTTAAATGTTCCTAAGAATCTCCGCCTAAGAACCACCAATAATCTTGCTCTTAGGAACAATTAAGAAATTATTTTTTAATTTTTAACTGAAAAAGTTACGGTTGTTTCTTATATGAGAGACGTCTTTGACTTTTTTAGTTAAAAATTAAAAAACAGTTCCTTAATTGTTCTTAATAAACTCCGCCTAAGAACCCTGCAATAATCTTGCTCTGAGTCCAGTGACATACACTAAACATAACTGAAGGATACTATTTTATTGGAAGATGATTCTCTTCAATCAAAGTATTAACATTAAATTGAATCATACTAACATTAAAAACAGTACTACATCTTTTTTCCCCACCACTTGTACCACTTATAAATTTACGGTCTCTTATAAAAAGAACACTACATGAGCAAAGAAACATACATCAATGAGGAAGGAGAGAATGAGAGAGGGGGAAGAGGAGCCACTCAGCCCGATGGCTCGCGTATTCCAATCGCGAGGCATAGACTACTGTGCCGTCACCATGATAGGGTTCAAAACCAAGATCAAACCTGACGTTGTTCTTGATGCCTTGAAGCATAATGTCTACAAGCATCCTCGTTTTTCCAACAAACTGGTACCACACATATACATATCTACATACACACGTTACGTTAAATATTACGTGTAAATGGCGCATTCGAATACAACATGTCTAAATTTTACTTTATAGTATATTTTTCATAAAACAATACCTCTATATAATGCTTAAAGAATATTTTTATTACACCACATCAAATATACGTTTGATGCTTCTTAATAGTTGAAAAAAAACACTAAATATTTACAAGAGTTGGCAAAAAAAAAACTAATAATACAAGAAGATACTAAATAATTACAAGAAAATACTACTTTATATTTTTTGAAACACTAAAAAAATACTACCGTCTATAATAAGAAAAAAAGGAAACATAAAACTAAAAGAAAACAGTAAACTACCCAGAACTTCGTAGTCCAGTAGTACTATCTCCTTGGGGAGGAGAGGTCGGTTGTTCGACTCGTGTAAAGGGGGAGACGTGCCTAGGACCGTAGTGGTATATGCAAAGGCTGACACCGGACCTAGGTGGTGAGGCGTAAGCCCAACACCTGATTAATAAAAAAAAACAGTAAACTTAGGTATAAAGAGTGGGTTGAATATTTCTGTTGTGAAGGAGGAAGTGTAAATTTAATTGTCATAAAGATGTAAAATTAAATAGAAAATTTAAATGTGACAAAAAATATGGTAAAGGGTACATAAGAAATCGAATAGTTAGAAAACGTGTAGAGCGTGAAGTAGGAGAAAGAAGAAAAAGGGTTAAAGATCAGCATACATTAAATTCATCAAATTTAAATGCTAGTCAATGAATGCTACAACTATAAATGTAACCTCCTCATTAATACTACCTAGCTTCTACACCAGAAAAAGCAATGTTAATCAACTCTGAAAGAAAACAATAAAAATCGAATTCTACCAAAAAAATATTTTTGTAAAATACTTTGAATAATAATACTTCATTATATTGTTTGATTTTGAATAATAAAATTATACTTTGAATAATAAAAATGATAGAGGTAAAATAATACCTAGATAATACTTACAAGAATATTTTTCTTACACCACATCAAATATACGTTTGATGCTTTTTAATAGTTGAACCAGCCATGTTCTTATAGTGTTTTTTTAAACTTGACAGTCTGATGATGGTGCAAAATGGATGAAGATGGAAGTCAATGTAGAAGACCATGTAGTTGTACCATACATAGATCAAGAAGAGATAGGTGAAGACGGGGAAGGCTTCATAGATGACTATACCTCACGTCTCACTATGCATCCTCTGGATAGATCAAGACCCTTATGGGACATTCACATCCTTAACGTCAAAACCTCAGAAGCTGAAGCAGTCGGTGTTGTAAGAACCCACCATACGTTGGGAGATGGAACGTCCATGGTGTCTCTTTTGCTCGCATGCACGGATAAAACATCAGACCCCAACACAGTTTCCACTACTATTCCTTCGTTGAAACGGCGTGAAAGATACAAAATCGAAGGATGGTTGTTAAGGTCGATGTTCACCATTGGTTCTACAGCGAGACTGCTTTGGAACACACTTGTAGATTTGTTGCTTCTTTTGGCGACTATGTTGTTTTTGAAGGATACAAAGACACCTCTAAAAGGTGGCGCGGATGTTGGGAGTAATCCAAAGAGATTTTATCGCAGAACTATCTCTTTGGATGACATTAAACTTATAAAGAACGCTATGGATATGGTACGTTAGACTTTTTGCTCATAAGTCATTACTATAGTTTGAGTGTTACTCTAATTTTCTATCAGTGGATCTTTATTTCCTCTCTTGCCTGTTGCTAGACTGTCAACGATGTTCTGGTCGGAATTACACAAGCCTCTCTTTCTAGCTACTTGAACCGACGATATGGTAAACATTAACTTCAATGTATATAATATGTATATCATAAGATTCTATTGGCGATAAGTAGATTGATCCTAACCTATATACTAGTATATTAATTATCGATGTGAAACTTTCATTCATTCTGTGCGTGTTGGACCTACATCTAATGCTTGTATTACATGTATATCTTGTTTCTTGACAAACTAGACACCAAGAATGAGGAGGATGGAGAGTTGATACCGTATCCCAACAATCTTCCAGGTGGAATACGACTTCGCGCAGGCTGTACAATAAATCTGAGGTCAGAGATAGGATTCAAGGTTAGAGACGCACTCCTCAAATTATGATCTAAACTCTTTATATGTCAAACAAACAGTTTCATATATTTTTGTTGGTATTGTATAAAGCCTTTGGCAGATATGATGGTCAAAGATTCAAAATGCAGATGGGGCAATTACTTTAGCTTTATTGTTTTGCCATTCTCCATCGGTTTACAAACTGATCCATTGGTTTACCTAAAAATCTCCAAATCCACAATGGATCGAAAGAAGCATTCTTATCATGCCCATCTAGCCTATTTGATGATCAAAATCTGCCAAAGATTGATAGGAGCTAAGGTAAATAAACTGATTATCCATTGATCATTTAGAGATTTGTTATAATGTAACACAACCCTTGTCACTCTAGGTAGCAGCAGAACTATTCAAGCGAGCCGTGACCAACACAACGATGTGCCTTTCAAACGTCATTGGTCCCATGGAAGAAATCAGTTTCAATGGCAATCCAATCACTTACATTGCTCCAAGCGGTTACGGACACTCACAAGTATGTAAGCTTAAATAAATCGTACGTAGCATAGATAGATTGTTAAGCTTTTTATTTTCTGATAGTATCGTTCGACACATGTGTTTGTGTTTGATAGGCATTGTTGATACATTACATGAGTTATGCGGGGAAGATGAAAATCTCGTTAGCGGTTGATCCTACAATCATACCAGATCCTCACAAGATATGTGATGATATGGAACAGTCATTGAAAGAGATGAAAGCTGCTCTTTGGGATAGAGGGTTACTCTAAGGCTCGTGAGCCATTACTATTATTAGCATCCAGTTTTAATAATCTGCAGACGTGTGTGGAAGCTTTAAATGTTTTTTTCTCATACCAATAATTATCGAATTTATAGTCAAATAACAGTCTCTGTGTAACAACATACACTTTGAATGATCGTCTGATAATTTAGATCAATTCGTAGTATTGAGTTATTACTTATAAGAAGCGATTTTACTATTTTCTTAATTACGAAAAAAATATCTTTAATATATGCTCTATGTAAAAATTATTTCTCGACAAAATTTATATATTAAAAATTAGATATCAAAAGTTTAATTATTTTCTTTTAGGAAAAAAAATCATGTATTTGAAGCCTGAAAATGAAATATTTTGGGAAACAATCAATCAACTAATAGAGGGTTTCTACTAATGGGCCAAGACTGAAAGCCCAATAAGCCCGCACCGGCGTGACCTAAGTTATGTTTGCTTGTCACTGAGTTTTTGTCTGAAGCTCAGAAAAGACCTTCCTCCGTCTCCGACGATGGCTACCGGTGACCAGAGCAAGAAGCGAAAGCAGCGTTATCTCCCTCAGAATGTATGCCTTCTACCACTCTCTCTCTCTCTCTCTCTTTCTTATGTTTCCACACTACGTTGTTCTATGAATCTGCAGCTAACTTTACATGATCGTTGTTGCAGAGACCAGCGAAGAAGAAGGGAGCTTACCCTTTGAAGCCTGGTGTACAAGGTTTCTTCATATCCTGCGATGGCGGACGCGAGTTCCAAGCTTCTCAGGAAGCTATTAACGTCATAGATTCCGTAAAGTTCATCTCTTTTTCCCTTAAAATTGATTTGATCTCCGAACTAGTTCTTCATATTTTGCTTAGTATCTATGTTTCTTCCATAAAGCTGAGTTCTTTATTAGAGTCCCACGTCGAGAGTTGAGTAAATTGTAAACTAGTGTATAGTAATATGTTAATAGTTTTTTGAGGAGCTAATGCATGGGACTGGCTTGAAAATAAGCTCTTCTGGGATGCTTGAGAACCCTGTAAATAAAAAGGTTACATTTCACTATAGTGAGGACGAGGATGAAGATGTGGAGGAAGATGAGGGTAATAATGGCGAGGAAGAGGGAACTAAAGGGGCTGTGGATGAGCCAGAAGTGAGTGAAGGCGGTAATAATGGCCAGGAAGAGGAACATAAAGAGGTTGGGGATAAGACAGAACTGAGTGAGGGAGGTGGGGGTAAGACAGAAGTGAGTGAAGGTGGTAATAATGGCGAGGAAGAGGAACATAAAGAGGTTGGGGATAAGACAGAAGTGAGTGAAGGAGGTGGGGATAAGACAGAAGTGAGTGAAGGAGGTGGGGATAAGACAGAAGTGAGTGAAGGTGGTAGTAATCAAGTGAATGAGAAAGAAACAGCAAGTGAAGGTTCATGTGAAATCAAACTATTGGCAGAAACTAAGACTGAGAAGAACCAAGAAGATGAAGTGAAAGAAAAGAACGATGTGGAAGAACCTCCAAGGAAGAAGGCATGTACGGAAGAAGCAGATGCATCAACAAGAGTGAATGCAGAGAAGTCTATTGATAAGCTGATTGAAGCTGAACTAAAAGAGCTCGGAGACAAGAGTAAAGTAAGCTACTATCTGTGAGTTTCTTAAGTGTATGTTTTTAACTCGTTGTGGATCATGAATGTCATATTATCCTTATTGCTTTCATGTTCTGACAGAGACGGTTTATGAAGTTACACCCGGGTTGCAACGGTATTGCCTTCATACAAATGAAAAGGAAAGATGGTGACCCAAGTCCCAAAGATATTGTACAACATGGAATGACTTCTGCTGCTGCAACAAAAAAGCATATGTCAAGGTTTGATCTTACTTTTAAAAAACTCCATCATACTAAGAGAATTCTAACTGTTATGCCTTTGTTTTGCTGATATATCTTTCGACTCTTAGGTTCATCCTAAGACTTATACCAATTGAAGTATCGTGTTATCCTTCAGAGGAAGAGATTTCAAGAGCCATCAAGCCTCTTGTAGAACAGTACTTTCCCGTTGAGACTGATAAACCCCGGAAAGTAATAAAACTAGTAGCGCCATTATTGTGTATCCTTTCCTAATTTCGAAATGCTGATCTCTCTTTTGCACTGTTATTGCAGTTTGCTGTGCTGTATGGAGCGCGTGCAAACACAGGTGTTGATAGAATGAAGATAATAAACACGGTGGCGAAATCTATACCTGCCCCTCACAAAGTTGATTTGAGCAATCCAGAGATGTCGATCGTAGTTGAAATTGTTAAGGTGAAAAAGGATACGTTTTGATGTCTCTTTGCGTTAACAAAATGGTTTGGTTATAAACTCAAAACTGGATTTTGTGTTGCAATTTACAGACAGTATGCTTAATTGGGGTGGTAGAGAAGTACAAGGAGCTGGCAAAGTACAATCTCAGGCAGCTCACGTCAACCAAGTGACGATCTCATTTTGCTGCTGTGTTTTGTTTCTCAAGAGTCCCAAAACTAGGATGCTTTCATGTTTACTGGTATGGTTACAGATTGTTCTGGCTTATATCTTATGAAAATGGTTGAAGTTGTTAGTTAGATCCTACGTCTGATCAATAATTTTTTTTCCTTGGTTAAGCATGGCCGTCTATCAGCATAGAAGATGCAATTACTCAGATTTGATTTTGTTGAATGGTGTAAGGAAGTTAATTTGAGTTGTTTACAGCATCTTCTCTCTCGCCTAAACATAGTCAGAAACATTAGCAAATCCATTTTTAGAAGAAAATCAAGTCACGAGTTGAGATGACTTCCACAGTTAGCTAATGATATCTAGCACATTACCAACATGGTCTATAGGGTATGTAAGTTAAGAGAAGAACCAACATGGCAGACCAATGATAACGCTATTGGGAGCAGAAGTGAATGCCTTTGTGATGAAGATAGAAGGGTACAAACTACATTTGGTAAAGTTAACAAATACCACTACCAATGAATTTTGGTAGAAAATGGATTCAACATATTCTTTACAGACAATCACATGTTTACTAACTCCCTCCATTCTGAAAAGCAAAACAAAATCAAAGTTAAAATTAATTCTGGTTCTTGAATCCCCTTTTTTTTGTTCAATCTAATTCTAAGTCGACCACTTCATCCTAGTAACAGTCCCAACAAGCCAAACTAACTTAATACTACCACCAAACATTTTCCTCATGTTTTGATTCTCTACTCAATACTCTTCTCCTATAATTGTATAGAGATCTCTCCAAGGTACATCTTTCCCTATCTGATTCTTCTAACTTGATTCCCAGCCTAATAATATTCTACCAGCCTTAAACACAAATTCACAGCTTAGGATGGGATAGGGGATGTGGTAGATGTCATATGTGTACAGGTGGGAGAAGGCTTTTCTCGACAGAGATGGCACCGGAATCCAATCACCATACTTGAGTTCTTCTCGTTAATCCCACATGCATCTCCATGGTACCATTCTACAAACATTACAGCCAAAAAGAGAAAAATAAGGCTGAGAAAACTCCTGCAATTTTAATCATGGTGAACCAAAAGAAGGTTAGAAAATGGATTTACTTTCACAGATTTCGCAAGCTATGAATGTTGATCTGGATTCAGAGTCAATCGAGCCGCATAAACGACACTGACGTTGAACTTGATCAGAATCTGAGTCCTCCAGAGGTTTAGAACATCCATCTCTCCCGAACTTATTGACCCGTTCATCACCAGGCTTTCTTGATAAGCGGAGTCCATCCAACCAATAGCTAAAGCTCCTTTCTGTTCTCTTCTTTCTTATTGAAATCTCTTGTTTTACTTTCTTAGGCCTACCTCTGCCTCTTTTGGTTTCCAGTTTCCGTTTCTTACCCCCTCCAGGAACTGGACTTTCATCCTGCAGCCGGACAACATGCTTCGGTCTCCTGCCTGAACGTCGCAATGGTTTGCTTGCAACAACCTTTTTATGATTCTTTGACCTAACCGAAATTCTCTCTGCCAGTGACGTTTTAGTCTTCTTTAGCCGAACTGATTTGCGAGCAGGAATGACCTTTTTACGCTTTTGTGTCTGAACTCCAATTTTTTTACGGAAACTCCCTGGGGGCCGCCCTCTTCTACGTACGATGGGTTGTTCTTTTGCTAGCACTTCTTTTCTGCAGGCAAGACAGATGTACATGCCTTCTTTATCCGCTTTCCTGATATGCTTTTTGTGAAATAATCCTGAAATTTATATCATAGGTACTGTCAATAACAAGCTCTTACTACATAAATATTTTCTGAAAGATCATGTTAGGAGCCACGTCTTGGGTAGGGTTGAGTCTAACTACTAAAAATTCTATGATCTTAAGGAGATCACATTGGTTAGTGAACTGGATAGCCTTTAGGATCACCTGGCCAAAGCGGCTGTACCGCAGGTCAATACATCCAAAATGTTTAATTATTTCTTGAATCTACCCCTTGCAATTCAAGAAAGTTTTGTGGAGTTTGTTTGTGTTACGTATGGGCTAGGTTCAATTAGATTAACTACACAAGCATAGCTTTTGCAACGAAAAAAAAAGCTCTTTAACAAGAAAAAACAGCAAAAGAGACTCACCTTTGCAGATGTGGCAGCACGCAGCATCACTGTCATTGAAGGAAAACAAACAACATCAAAACGCAGTTAGAAAGATCATTACTCACCAAACAAACAAAAAAAACTAAAAGACATGTTTTGTAGGTCAAATTCCATGCTATCAGGTTCTACGCAGAGTCCAAGCGAGATTCCTTTTTGAGCTTAGCCAAGATACGATTGCTACGCTAATCAAGACACGGTCTTTTGAAGGCAAAAAGGGTTGTGATAAGTTCATACCTCAACGGCACATCTTTCTTACATTGCTCACACAAAGAGGCCTCAGGTCTTTCTGCCCTTTCAAATAGGTATGAGAATCCTTTCTTCTCCGAGGACATTTTCCGTACTTTGTCTATCTCAGAGTGTCTGAAGGAGCCTCCTGGCTTAATAGTTTTACGTATAGCTTTTTTCTCTTCAAATCCTTTCAGAAGATGCAAAGGCACATATGATTCATTCAGCCAGAATTTTTTTCTTTCACTCGAGGATTCTTCAATCATGCGACCATTCTTCAACACAACATCCGGAATATTTCTCCTTTTACCAAAGTCAAGGAGATATTTAACAGTTTCTTCCTCTATGCACTTCCTACGGACAATTGCTTTTTTGAACAGCCTGGCAGATTTTTTGGACTCTTTGTCCGATGCAGGAAGAAGATGACTGTTTTCAATATCATCCCAATTTATGTAAGAATGGAGTGTCCGCACCTATAAATCACTGAATTGTTAGCTGAAAGCCGTCCAAGGCTAAAAAGCATCCCATTAGAGTCGACAAAAAAAATTAAAATCTCATTCAGTTTGATCCGTCGGCCAAATGGAATCCGAAATTCTTTTCCGGATGTGCATTACCAATACACCCTTATTTCTTGTCAATAGCAACGAAACAAGAATTACATTCAGTTTGACCAAGTTTATATTACCTGAAATCCGAGCTGCTCTGAAGTCGTAGATGACTCAACAGCTGCTTCCCAGGCAACACGTCGGCTTCTCTTAGCGGGCTCTGAATTCTCAGGATACAGTATTCCTGGAATATTCATACTTCCACCTGCATAGTGTAAAGTGCATGAAAAATGAAACAAGTAAATGGAAGTGAGAGGAACAAAAGAATAGTTAAACACAGTAGAAAACAAACGTGAAACCAAGAACAAAAAGAGAAATATAAACCTCGTCTAGCAGCCTTCGAGACCAAACAGCGAGGTAAAACCTTCCAGTTGAATAATTGCCGTGAAATTCGGCCGCCTCTCCACCAACACATGGCGAGTGCACCATTTTTCTTTGCAGAAGGGTTAACACCCGACTCCAACAATGCCCCCCGCCTTTTAGAAGTCTTTGATGCCGAAGCAATGATAATATGTCTAGAGGAGCCCATTTCTACGGAAGAATCGACATGGTTCAGCCACTGAAGTGAAAGAACACGATGATGCAAATTTGCCTCTAACTGCAGAGGTAATTCACAAAATTTTCATTAGGAAACGAAAGTTGACCCACACCCGGGATTTATCACTAATGCTCAACACAACAATCAAGTGCTCAAGAAATCCTACTTAAATGACTTCTGAAGATAGTTAAGTCTTGATCAATAGAGAAGAAGCAAACATTTACATCCCTAACCACACTAAAAAATTACCAGAAATTGATTAGGACAAGCTTTCCAGTAGGAAGAAAATAAACCAAAGCTAAAGTTCTCCGTAGCAGGAGACTATAATGAGGAAGATTCGACTTTCGCCAAAAAATTATTCAACTTAGAAACATTGCCATTGCAAAATGAAATCTTGAGAAAAAACTTACTTCAACTAATAAATGTCTCAAGCTTGATATACTTGATGCATTCACAATGTGTTCACGCCAAATTCTCGAGTGCTGTGGATTCAACCATGGACCAACCAAAAGACCTTGCAATCGACTTTCCATGGATAACATCTGGCAAATGATAGCCATAAGATGACTTTTCTTATCAATGGATTGACTGTTCGCAACTTCAGTTTCCGAAGGACTCCGTAGAGCCCCGAGACTCATGTTAAACAAACAATTTGTCTCACTTCCGGCATCCTCAGATTTGCAAGAATGGCACCATCCACACTTTTCTTTCCAGGCATCTAGGTAGAGGTCTTGGATGTTTCGCCATTGAAATTTAGTGGTTTTCATCAATATAGTCTTCACCTGGGTAGAAGTTATCTCTTCATCAGATCGCATATCATTGGTACGGCTAACTGACTTACGCGCCAGCTCTTCAGAAACTGCTGTAGTCATCTGAGCAAATATGTACTGGTTTCGGTACCCTCTTTCGCTCTGCACATTCTGTCTAATTCCTTTCCTTGTGTTCATTCTAGCCAAATCATGGGAAGATGCATGTATATTCAAATTTGGCTCCTTCGTGACATCCAAACCATTTTGTACAGTTTCAGCAGAGCCTTCAGAACTCAAATTATGGATATCTAGTCCAGTAGCTGAATCTGATATCTTCCGACGAGTCCTACGACGATAATTATGTGGACCTCCATTGCTAAATTTTTCGTCCAGCCTTTTTTCACCTCCAGATGTTGGCTGTTTTTCTGGAGCTGGTAAAGAAGCATTGAACCCATCAATAGAAGAAGCCATTCCTTTGGCTGACTTATCCAAGCATACGGACATTTGTGAATTCACACCGCTGATCGTCCTTTTCAGCCCAACAGGGACACTCAAGTGCTTTTTTATTGCATTTATCACGCCAAGATAGAAACTACCGCATGACGTGAGCTGCTCCAATACAAGGATCACATCATTCACATGGTAGTAGTTCACTGAGCCTGGGCCGTCAGTATCTATTCTGCAAATTCATACAGGACAACATCAGCCAACCTATGAATAGATATAGCAGTGAAGTTACTAGAAGTAGATGATAAGAAACATTCCATATCTTCATACATTGAGGGTAAAAAACATGCAATTCAAAACTAAGGGTAGGAAACTGCATCTGAATAACAAGCAAATGAGGCGATTCAAATGTTCAACAATGCAACTCAACTTACTGGAATATTTACATGTTATCTGCAGTTTATCATGTTATGTTAATGGAACTACAGTTTTATCAAATTATATGAATATTCTAGTTAATCCTACGTGGCTTAGTTAATGCTCCAGATAGCTAAAACAGGGTTTGTTTTTAAAGCTAAAGCCTTAACTTACGAGCTCTGGCATATAATCAACATGTGTCTACAGTGCTCGCAAAACATCATCACAAAGTTGTACCACTGAGGTAAGACAGAAAAACAATCTACTACCAATACAAAGGTATATTTACTTACTAAGCAAAATAATCTAGTGGTGACTCTACTAAATTGATTTCACTGAGATCATGCACTAACCCTTCTTAGAACAACAGAATCAAAAGAAAGAAACTTACACCAATAAGTAGCCACAACTGCTGTAGTATCTTCGGCCATGGGGATCAATATCTATAAACTCTGCTCCTCGAATTTGCTTTTCAGGCTTTAATTCTGGTACAAGCCGATCAAATGCACATTCAGGACAGTACCAGTCACCCTCAGGCAAAAGGTCACTGGCAACGCCGACACACTTAGAATGATAGGCAGCCGGACAACCATCACAGCAAAGTAAGTTCCCATCAATTTTACAAAGACAGCAGTAGTCACTGTTCCGGTCAAACGAGAGATCAATGACCTCATCATTCAAAGAAAGATCATCTGCCAGCTCCATCATAGTTCGCCTTCTGCGTCTCACTTCTGAATTTGTCTTCCTGTCAGTTTCCATTTCAGACTCAACTGCAAAAGATCTTTTATCAAGCTCGGATCTCACAACTTCAGCATCTGTCATATCATCACACAAACGGCTAAGTATCTCAATTTTCAGATTCATGGGCTGTCTGAAATACTCATTTCTCAAATATTTAAATCGAGCTAGATCCACTCCGGGGTTGTCCTTAGACCCATAAAATAGGAGGTATTCGACCACAAAAAGGGGATAATTAACCACATCCAACGAATCCCAATCAAGACTCCTGCATTTAACACACGATCAGCAGCTGAGAACCAAAACCGGAAAAACTTATGCCCATAAAAGAGCAATAAAAGTAAAGTAATCGTTACTCAAGACAGAAAATATCAACCATACCTCAGGCAAGCAGACGCAAAGGGGTCACCTTCATGAACGAGTTGTTTCAAACGTTTTCTTAATAGTTGCAAGACCGAAACATGGATGCTATCAAGTAATAGACTAGGAGACATGCACCTCAGCGCTTCTACAAAATCCTTCAACTCAAAGGGACTCAAAAACAGCAAAGTACTGAAGGACCTCAGGCAAGAGTAAGCAGTGAAGACCTTAAGTATGGGAAGACCATCTAAATTCAAAATATGCGAGGATGGAGGTAATTCTGGCTTTGGCGGAAGCACAGAAATATTCTCAGGTTTTTCATCAACGATCAAAGTTTTCTCGTCTGTCAGACTACTAACTGACGGAGAAGGGGATACTTCATCAGCTAAGCAAGGTGTAACAGTACTGCTGACAGTGAATCCAGCTAACATTCTACGAGCGCTTCTTCTCAACCGAGGTTGACTCGTGATACTTGGAGTCTGCGAGCCTTTTCTTTTTTTCCTCCTACCACTTGCATATTCATCCGAAATTTCCCTATCAGGGAGAGATTTATCAACAGTCTTAGCATCATGCTCCTGCTCAGCGCCATTAGAATCAGGAGTATTGACATCCTGCAGGGCAACACCGTTCTTCTTCCCTATCTCCTCCAAAAGCTGAACACTGGATACTTCAGCAACATGGACTTCTTTACATTCTCCAGACTCAAGATTATTCTCAAAACCATTATCAACCTGCATGTTGGTTTCTCGAACTATGTCACTTCCATCCTTGCTGTTCTCCACGTTAACCTCCATGTTCAAATCAAATCCTCCCTCCCTCTTGTGCAAATTATCCAAATCACAGCTCGGATCCATGTTCAAATCAATAAAGCCCCTTCTTTTATCACTACAATCCTCCTCATAATCGATATTCACATTAACCAAACCTAAACCCTCATTCAAATTCAAATCCAACCCAGTAGTGACATCAAACCTATTCAAATCCACACCTAGGGTTTCCACAGGACCACAATTCAAATCAACATTCCCTCTCAAACCCAAACCAGAGCTCTCTCCCTTGATCTCATCCACCACGAGAGCAGTAACCTCAGCCAAATCCGAGATCTCCGTAACGCCGTTCTCGTAAACGATCTCGAAGAATCCAGACGAATCGTGAGATCGAACCGTCCCGGAGCAAAGCCCAACCCCTTCGATCTCCTTTCTAACGACTTTCCCCACCAACTCCATTGATGATGTGAGAGCTTTGCTTTCGCTTAACGAAACGGAAGCGAATCTATGAATCAACGAAGCGAAGCAAACCCCATTAGCTAAAAGTCTGAAAGGGGATGGCGAAAAAGAGGAAGTTTTTTTTCTCTCTAGAAACGCTTATAACGTGCAGGAGAGAGAGAGAGAGGGAGGGATAGAGATTCTCTCTCTTCTTTGTTTCTCTCTTCTTTGTTTCTCTCTCTTCGGGGAAGAAGGAAAGTAGAGAGAGAAACTCTTTAGAGAGTAACGCTTAACGAATTATCTGGTCAAAGTGTGTGAAATATTTTTATTTTATTTTTACCTTTCATAAATTAATCATTTATAATTAAGCTATGATAATTCAAATCTGCATAAAAATTGTGACAAGTCTTAGTAAAAATATAAATTATCTGGAAAAATATATAAATATATTATTATCGCACAAAAAATAAAGGTTTTTTAAAAAATTGTTTCAAAAAGATTTATGTGTTTCTATAATTTTTTATTCAAAACAATTAAATTAATTTATTAAATGTTGATTTAACTTTATTGAAAATTGATGCCACATAAATGATGTATTTATAATAAAAAAATAATGTTTTTTTAAAAAAAATATGCAAATGAAAAGAATATTAATTTTTGTGGAAATGAGAGAAATATTTGTTTTGCATCTCCTGATATAAGTTCAGTGAAGATGCTCACTCACATTGTACCTCTTGAGATACAGCTTAATAAAAGATGCTTAAACAAACAATCTAAACCTGAACCAGAAACTTTAAACCGGCCGGTTAAAAAATTAACCTGCTACTAATAACAAATTAACAGCTCATTATAATGTCAGAAGATGTGAAAAACTCCGCCAAAGCTGACCGTCTCTCTTGCTCCGTCTTTCTCTCCCTAAAGTTACCGGTTTTCGCCGGCGAGATCTCCCTCTTCACCGCCGGTAAGTTTCCTCCGTATTAAAACTTTCATTTCCTGTATCGTTATCAGCGAGATGGGCCATCATTGGTTCTGACTTTGTAGCATTTGACTGAGAAAGTTATTAAATGTTCTGACTTGATGCTACAGTCTTTTTTTTATTAGAATCTGAAGATTTTTTTTTTTATTAGATGGCAGAAGGAATGAGAGCAAGAGCACCCAGATCATCCTCTGCTAACTCTGCTTCTCTGATACTTGACATTGAAGATTTCAAGGTAAAGGTTTCACCTTTGTGGTTTGCTTTATGTTAAGGGCTTCTGATTTTGTTGGCCACACTCTCGCAGGGTGACTTTTCATTTGATGCATTATTTGGGAACCTGGTGAATGATCTATTGCCTTCTTTCCTGGAAGAAGAAGCAGATTCTGGTGATGGACATGGCAACATTGATGGTTTGGCAAATGGGCATTTACGTGGGCAGTCTGATGCATCCAGGTTCTCTCAGATGTCTTCTGCTCCTTTTTTCCCTGAAGTAGATGGTCTCTTGTCTCTGTTTAAAGATGCGTGCAAGGAGTTAATTGATCTGCGGAAGCAGGTGAGTGTGTGTATTGGTTTCTTTCTCCTACTTTCCGTCCTTTTAAAAATTTAAGGCTTTTGTTAACATGTTTTTTGGAAGGTTGATGGAAGGCTCAACACACTAAAGAAGGAAGTTTCAACCCAAGATGCCAAACACCGGAAGACACTGACTGAGGTTTGTTAAACAGAGACTTCTTCTTTCATTAGATTTCTTCAAATTGGATTAAAAGGTTTCTCCTTTTAGATAGAGAAAGGTGTGGATGGTTTGTTTGAGAGCTTTGCAAGGCTGGACGGTCGTATTTCAAGTGTTGGACAGACCGCTGCAAAAATAGGAGATCATTTACAGGTAAAGTTAGTCCCGCATGTGACGAACTATTTGGTGATGTATCCAATGTTGACCCATGCTTCCTCTCTCAGAGTGCAGATGCTCAGCGGGAAACTGCTAGCCAGACGATAGAGCTTATAAAGGTAAGGCCGCATCTATGTTGGAAGGTTGTTCGCGTAGTTAGTTAGATGAATGCTTAAAGTAATCCTGGTTCCATAAATGCAGTACCTGATGGAGTTCAACGGCAGCCCAGGGGATCTTATGGAGCTTTCCGCTTTGTTTTCTGATGATAGCCGCGTAGCTGAGGCTGCTTCTATCGCTCAGAAATTACGTATGATGTGATAGCTATATTCTATTTATGAAAGTTTACGTTAAATTGGGCTATAATTTGTTTTGATGCTCGCCTTGTTGATATCAGGATCCTTTGCTGAGGAAGACATTGGAAGGCAAGGTGCTGCAGGAAATGCAACCCCTGGCCGAGGACTGGAAGTTGCAGTTGCTAATCTTCAGGATTACTGTAATGGTAAACTATTTTGTTTATACTGTGTTGTTTGAATATTCACTATGAGTGAAGAGGATTAGTGTATTCTCAAATTCAACCTTTGTGACATTTGAATACAATATTGTAGAATTGGAGAACAGGCTTTTATCTCGTTTTGATGCTGCATCACAGCGGAGAGATTTATCCACCATGTCAGAATGTGCTAAGATTTTGTCACAGGTGAATTACTTTATTCTGAAGCATGCACCTTTGCGGTTCAGTAGGAAAACATGTTCTTTGTTTTAGATTCAGAAACGAAGGCATTTATTAAGCTAGTGGCTACATACTGGTTTTGATATTCAGTTTTCTTCTTCTTAATTTTCAGTTTAACAGGGGTACAAGTGCCATGCAACATTATGTGGCAACACGTCCAATGTTTATTGATGTGGAAGTCATGAATTCAGATATTAGATTGGTGCTTGGTGACCACGGTTCTCAGCCTAGTCCTAGCAATGTTGCCCGTGGACTTTCTTCTTTATGCAAAGAAATTACAGGTCTGAAGGATTGCTATTGATCTGGATGCAATACTTGAAACATGCTTCTATGCTGATTCATATCTTTTGTTACTTCTCATGTGTAGACACTGTACGCAAAGAAGCAGCGACCATCACAGCTGTTTTCCCCGCTCCAAATGAAGTTATGGCGATCTTAGTTCAGGTAAATGGAAACCTATAAATTGGACACTGTAGTGTGACTGTGACCCCGGCATATGAATAAGCTATACCAACTCCTCTTTTATTTTACGCAGAGAGTTCTCGAGCAGCGTGTCACAGGTATTCTTGACAAAATTTTGGTGAAGCCCTCTCTTATGAGCCCACCACCTGTGCAAGAAGGCGGACTATTACTAGTGCGTAGATTACCTCCTTATCTTTCTGGCTAGTATAAATGGGATAAGAAAGTTAACTTTTGGTTTTTGTCTTTAGTACCTTAGAATGTTTGCGGTTGCATATGAGAGAACCCAAGAACTAGCTAAAGACCTCCGAGCTGTTGGATGCGGTGACCTGGATGTTGAAGGTCATTTTGGTTTCTTTTGTTATTCTGAGTGATAGAAGTTTTGCATTCGTCATGCAAAAAATTCGTTGGTGCTAAGAGTCTTTATTCTGAGTGTGCAGATTTGACAGAGTCCTTGTTTTCCTCGCACAAGGATGAATACCCTGAGCATGAGCAGGCCTCCTTAAAACAACTGTATCAAGCAAAGGTTTGATAAGACTTTTTTCATTTTCTCATTGAAGTCAGTATTTATTTTGTTTATTGGTGTGAAGTGATTAGATATGTGTGTTTCTCTACAGATGGAAGAATTACGTGCGGAGAGTCAGCAAGCCTCGGAATCATCTGGGACAATAGGACGCTCTAAGGGTGCTTCAATATCATCTTCTCAGCAGCAGATAGCAGTCACTGTTGTGACGGAGTTTGTTCGATGGAGTGAAGAAGCAATATCCAGATGCACACTGTTGTCATCTCAGGTTACTGAAGTTAACAATTTGTGAAAACAATTAGGATTTTTTGACAAACAAATAATTTTAAAATATTGATTTTGGCAAAATCATCTGATCAGTATATCAACTGTTGCATCTGGGATTGTAAATTTGATCAGTATAATTTTTTCTTTGTGCAGCCAGCCACACTTGCAGCCAATGTTAAAGCCATATTTACTTGCCTGCTAGATCAGGTATGCTGTTCAATAAGATTCTAGAATCACTCATTTACATTGTGCTAATGCATGATGAGTTCTTGCAGGTGAGCATATACATAACTGAGGGACTTGAACGGGCAAGGGATGGCCTGTCTGAAGCTGCAGGATTGAGGGAGAGATTTGTTTTGGGCACACTTGGAAGAAGAGTGGCTGCAACAGCTGCTTCTGCTGTAATTACTTCACCTTACTCTTTCCCAATTATTCCAGTTGTAAGGAAGAGCTACTTATAATTCATTTGGTTATTTCTCAGGCAGAAGCAGCTGCTGCTGCTGGTGAAAGTAGCTTTAAATCCTTCATGGTTGCTGTGCAACGTTGTGGTAGCAGTGTTGCTATAGTTCAGCAGGCATGTTTTATGGCTATCAGTTTGTTTCAATTATTTAATACGACAAGGCTTCTGCTACTCAACTATTGAAATACTGTTGAACTTCTATATTTTGCTCCCTATTCTAATCCTATAATTTTGTTTTTCCAGTATTTTGCAAATTCTATTTCTCGGCTTCTCCTACCAGTGGATGGTGCACATGCTGCTTCATGTGAAGAAATGTCAACTGCTCTGTCCAAAGCAGAGGTTGCTGCTTACAAAGGACTCCAACAATGCATTGAAACTGTGATATCTGAGGTTAGTTTTTTTTTTTTTGTGTGTAATCTACAAACAGATCCTTGAGGATCAATGCTGAACCGGTCAAGAGTCATGCTTAAACTTGTCTTTCTATTAGGTTGAAAGACTGCTTTCAGCTGAGCAGATGGCTACCGATTATAGATCACCTGATGATGGATTTTCTCCTGATCACCGCCCAACAAATGCCTGCATAAGGTTGGTCGATTTTAAACTCTACCTTCCTCTAATGGTCATGGAGTCTTTCACTTTTTCCCGTGTGAAAAGCCAAAAGTGCACTTGTTCCTAGTATACTTTCTAGTTTACTGAACCATTTTATATGACATGTATTATTCATCTCTCAACACTGTGCTCTTTTTAATATCGTTTCCAGTGTACTTGTTACTTTGATCTCTAACTCCACTCTTTTGTGTAGAGTCGTGGCTTATCTCTCCCGGGTACTTGAGTCAGCCTTCACTGCTTTGGAAGGTCTTAATAAGCAAGCCTTCCTGACCGAACTGGTATGATTTGTATCACCAAAGATCTCACTAAGGGTGAGGATTTGAAGTGAATTTTCTTTGTTATTTCCAGGGAAATAGGCTAGACAAACTACTACTAACTCACTGGCAGAAGTTCACATTCAATCCCAGGTATAACCAAACAGAGATAACCATGTGCGAAATTTGGTAGCACCTCTTGGTATAGAATCTTGTAAAAACTCTAGATCCATTCCATTGCAAAAACAAAACAAAAGTTCAATGAACTGTGTGAATAAACCTTGGTTCTGTTTTGTTAGTGGAGGACTGCGACTGAAGCGTGATATAAACGAGTATGGAGATTTTGTGAAGAGATTCAGTGTTCCATCTGTGGAGGAGAAATTTGAGCTTCTGGGAATGTAATAACATTCTTGAGCCCTAGTCATGCTATTAGTTCTTCTATTTTCTTTAATAGTTATTGTACCAACTTGGTGCTGCTTGTGTGAGTGTAGAATGGCGAATGTATTCATCGTTGCTCCAGAAAGTCTGTCGACTTTGTTCGAGGGTAGTCCAAGCATTCGCAAAGACGCACAAAGGTAAAACTTGAAAAAATGGTAAATGAGAGAGTAGACAAAGCAATGTTTGTTGATCTCTTATTATAAATGGAATGTTATGTGTTGACAGGTTTATACAACTGAGGGAAGACTATAAGAGTGCAAAGCTGGCAACAAGACTCAGCTCGTTGTGGCCAAGCTTGAGCTGATATGTGACGTCAAAGACACAACTTCAACTAGTCACTGCTAGAGATATTTTACGTATATACTTGAATAAATCGTATCCCCTCAAGGCCTCAACTACGTTTTGTCCTCTTCCTTATTGCATCAAACACTTTTGAACCAAGTCACTCCTTTTTGGTAGTTAACTTGGAAAAACTCTGTATTACATTTTGAACCATAATCCTTATTATATATGATTAGCTTTTTCCTTACCTCTTTCTCTCTCTATTTTCACAAATACCCTTTTGCAAGTATATGCAACCATGCTCTCCTGATCGAGCTCTTGTTTTGAGCAAGTTTTGTTATGACTCTTTTTACTTTGCTTTGCCCCTAAGGTGGATGACAAAAGCAGCAACAGCACTTGGGATGAACTCAAAGAGATAACAATGGAGGAGTTTTAAGACTCAACACCAGACTCTCACATCCATTACCATTCTTCTTCACCGTGGCACTTGGAAACTGCAGGCATTCAAGCTTAAGGAAGATGAAGACACCACCTGGAGTTCTATATATGTAATGGGCTTTTTAAGAACGTCATTTGTATGACCATTTATGGGCCTTTCTTGAAGTTTGGGCCGTACTCATTTAAAATTTAGCTTCATATAAATAAATAAAATAAAGACCGTATAAGTTAGCACTGCTGACCTGACTAGCGGCTAGGGTTTTTTTGTTAGGGGCGCATCTTAGCACCGCTCGATTTCTGGTGTAGAAGTCGTAGACTTGTGAGTCCTGTGTACCTCTACATCTCCACGGGCGTTTCCTACGGGAGGGTTCCTCGATACCTCTGGCTCTTTGCTCGCTCCTTTTAGGTGTCTAAATCATTCTCATATCACTTTCCTCTCTTGAGCTATAGACTCTTCTTCGTCACATTACTCGATTAGTCTTTTCATCTGCTTGTGTAATAGATTTCAAAGGAATAATTTTTCTTCTTATAACCTAATCTGTCATTTTTCAGATTCTGGGAATCCAGTTTTCTTTTTTTTGTTCCTTTCGTCGCTATGAGTTGCTCGATCCAGATCGTTGTTGAGACGCAAGTGGAAGCTTTGTCTCTTAAAGATCAGGTTTTGATTCTCGCTTTGTTTTAATTAATTTTATCTGCGTTTCTCGTTTGCGTTGACTCGGTCAATCTGTGTGTTTTGCTGTCTGAATTGATCTATATTTGCTCTTAGATTGATGGGTTCGTGAGGTTTTGGTTTTGATCTCTGGACTTTGTGCTTAATGTTAATGGGTTATTCTAAATTGCGGATCTTTGGTTGGATCTACGGTTTTACTTGCCTGATGTTTGAATCTATCACTTGTGTCCGAATTTGGTTTTACTTGTGTCGGAAACTGGCTTTCTTTTCGGTTTCTTATTATAATCTTAGGATCTTTTTTGCGTGTGTCCGTAACAAGATTCCTTTAGGATGACTTTGTTGACTCTCTTCTTATTATACGTTCACGAGGCTGATTTTAAGATGTAGTTTTCTCTGTGTGTTTAGGATGAAAAGAAGACTCAAGTAGTGAGCAACGAGCTGAGTTTCGGGAACCATGGTGGATGTTGTGCAATATGTTTGGATACAATACCTCTTCAAGATACTGCTATGGTCAAAGGCTGTGAACATTCTTACTGGTAATGTCTCTAATTGATTCTTTTCTCAATTCAGCTTATTATTAGCTTTGTTGATATGGTTCTTACTTATCTGATTTTCCCAATATGCAAGTTTTTTTGTGTGACATTCCTAAGTCAGATTCATATACTAAGCAAGTTACTGTTTATGGATTTAGCAATTGGTTTTATAAGATCAGTATTAGTCCCCCTGCTCAGTTTTGTTCAATATTAGCTTTTGCTTTATACTGTAAAACTTGTTTACATACGTTTAGCGAACACTGACATTCTCTTTTCGCTTCTTCTGTTCGTATATACAGTGTGACGTGCATACTCCGTTGGGCAAGTTACAAAGAGAAACCTACCTGCCCACAATGTAAGCATCCCTTTGATTTTCTCAATGTCCACCGCGCTCTTGATGGAAGGTACAAAACTTTCAAATCTTTATTTACATTTTGCACGGTACTGTACGTTGCTTTTCTTTCTAACTAGTTATGTTTCACTGCAGCGTTGAAGATTTCATGTTCGAGGAGAGCGTGTGCCTTCTCCTAAGAGCATCGTGGTTTCTGCCACTGGAAGCAGTGGAGCGGGTCTCATACAACGGCAATGACAATTATGATTTCGACATTCCACCAGAGTACGAAGAGGAAGACGAAGATGACCTTGATGAGTTTTATCTGCACGGTTCAAATCTTCGTTTAGGAAACAGGAGGTGGGGTGACAATGGGTTTGTCAGGTCAGGCCGCCAAGAAGCAAGTCCGGCCCAACATAAGCACCGAGGTGGCCAAGCTTCTGGCTCTTCTTCCTCGCGTGAGGCAAAGGAGAAGACTAACAACAGTGCTGCAACAGGCAGGCGTGCCAAGAGGGCAATGAAGCGTGAAGCTGCAAACAAAGCTGCAGAAGTAGTTGCAGCTGCAAAACATGAGGCTCTTTTGGTTAGGTTGGGAAGGAAGTGAAGTGATGGTTGTATCTCTGTAATTAAATCACACCACAAACCCCTAAATGCACTAACTTCCTTACTTAAGAGTCTGTACAGCAAGTAGTCTTTAATAATGGTCGAACGACAATACTTTCTTATCTTTGTCGTCGAAGATCCTTTGTTAGAGTTTATTTATTTAATCTTACAGCTTTCTTGATCATTGTTTTGATGAGTGAGAGTTACTATTGGTTATTATGTGAAAATTGATCATTGTTTTTGCTAAAATTTGGTGCATTATATTTAAAAGTGGTAGTTAAAATTACATTTTAAACTCTAGAAAATAGTAATCCATGCTAACTTGCTAAGAATGAAACTGAACTAAAATGAGAACCCAAATATTAGGCCGCCTTGTACGAGTGGTCTACTGAAGCCCATTTAACAAAAACAGTTAAAGAACAATGAAGTGGCAACTAACGAATCCCAAGTAATGCAGATTTTAACAATATTTTAAACAGTTTGTAATATTGTTTTACAATTTAAATATATTTTTAATACATTTATATTTTACGTATATAGATTCATGATGCTGATATTTTTGCAGTATTCGGAGACTAGCTATCCACATATAATCTCCGATCTAGAAAAAAAAACACAAGACTCACACACCTACATGCATGTTATTTTGGGCTTTGTTTATGTCAAATCAATTATAGTACATGAGTGCATGCGACAGAAGGCCACTTAATTTAGTGGTAGAGACATGTCATGTTTTTGTTAGCATAGACATAGTTGTAACTTTGAGAATGCTACAAAACGTAAATTGAATTAATATGTGCCTATATTGATTGTTATAAAAATGTAAATTGAATGCTATAAAAGTAGATGTATCTATCTATCAATCTATGTCATATGTTATTTATATATAATTCGTATTATTGTTGCATGTCATCTGCAGCCTTTGGTGATTTAGTGATATTTCTTTGAGAGAACAATAAATAATAAACACGATACAAATAAAATATTCAGCTCTATCTTTGTTTTGGTGTTTTTATCCCTATTGAGTATAGAAGCCATATTAGCTTTAATTTATTTTGAATCGAGCTGTTTCAAACTTTTTCTCCATTTGTTCTTTTTATTAAATAATTATGCAGTAAGAGTTGGTAAAAAAACTAATGTCATTCAATTCATTTTTTTCATTGCTTAAACCAGTTTTTTTCTTCAATTCTTTATTTTCAACAAAATATCTTAACTCTCCGTTTTAAATGAATAAATATTAATATTCCACGGAAAAACTATCTGTAGTTAGCATAAACAATTTCTATCATACGTGAGAATCAAAAGAAAATTTTCTGTAACTCAATTTACATTTCTATCTGCATTTAAGAAAAAGTTTGAAATGAAAAAAATATTCATTAATTGTTCATTTGTCATCTCCCCTCTCCCATTTCTAATTCTATATATACGATATAGACTCTTGAGGTGCATAGCATATCATATTTTTTTTTAAAAATACACACACAGAAGAAATTAAGAAACCATGAGTAGCTTCAGGTTTATAGCTGTTGTTATTGTTCTTTTCGTTGTCTATGCTACATGTAATTTCTGAAAAAATCTATATATGTATATAGATTTCTATGTATATATATATATATGTATATGACCATTTCTATGTATAAGTAATTATTTTTCTTTTATTTCTATGTACAACCGATTTATGGTAATGATTCTCGTCTTTAATTTTTCTAGTATATATTTTTAACTTTTTTTGCTAAAATTTTGCTAAAATATCTTTAACTTTTTTTTTGGTTTTACAAATTTATGTGGTTTTTATGGTGTAGGCAACTTGGCACGTCATTCATCTGAACATTTCATATCGTTTGGGACTGTCAGACTCCATGAACTGTTAAACTTGGATTCGCCAATTCCAAATAATTTCTCTTATCATCTTGGTGTTAGTATGACTATATTTCTCTCTGTAATTTCTTTGTGGTTCGTTAAATCAAGAGATCTATGAATTTATTATAAACTACTTACAAAAGAGTTTTATTACAATATTTAAAAGAAAAGACTTTGCTTGCTTAACTATTGCTATTGTATGCTATGTGGTAGTTATGACTAGAGTTTAATTGGAGTAAATTATTCTTAAGAGGTTGTATTAGATCAAAGAATTTAACTGATTTTAAACAAAAAAAAATAAAAATAAAAAATAACTTGTAAGGTATTTTATAAGAATTTTAATGCATTTGTCTAATTCTGATATTTTAGATTTAAAAAAATTCAAATAAATTTGATCATATCATTCCTTCTATGAACTATTATTTTACACGAAGAAATTTTCTTATAAAAAATTGACAAACAAAAACTTAATCGTTTTTATTTTATATAAAAACTCATTTAAGAAAAAGTGTATAAAATTTTCGACTCATGAAAAATAGTAGTAGTTGAACTAATCATATGTTATTATGTAAATATGTAGTCATTTAAAGATAAAATAGTTCCATTGAAGCATAAATTACGACATAAGATATTTAATAATCATTTTCAAAATAATAAAATATTTTTAAATTTATAGTGAAAATTATGTTTTCAAATCTTTCATATGATCAATAACTTTGACGTATATATATATATATATATATGATAGATAAACAATATAAATAATTATTTTCAAATTTCATCTTAAAAGCGGAGAATTTGTTTTTTACAATTTTTAAAAAAAATCTATTAAATTCTATTAAAATATAAAGACCACAAAATTCATCGAAAATTGAATAACAAAAATATTTAATGAAATTCAAAATTCACTAAATCGAATAACACAAGAATTTCTAAGAATTAGTGAAATCTATAATTGAATAACCCAAAAAAATTAAATAAAAAATAATTCTTTTGTATTCAATTCAATTCATAAATATAATACCTCCACCTTAACTTCTTCTTTCATTATTAACCTGGACTTATTTACTTGTATTATCATTTTATTATTTTGAATACATCTCTCGATCTGCATCAAACGAGTAAGAAATAATAATCTCCTCTGTGTTACTTCAAACTAGTAAGAAATCAAATTGGGATAAGCTTATTAGCAAAATTTTATAGATGTGTGTGATTTTGGACATTATTGATGTCAAATCTATTCACTAGTATTACATGTAGTACCATTTAAATTGATTTTTACGTCAGAAAAATGGTTTAAACATGTCTCATCTTCTTGACTCTGCTTTTGAAGTTGTAGTGTCCATAAACGTATTTTTTTTTTGAAAATTGAGCATACTTGTTGATACATAAGGATAACTAAACCATTAAAAGCAAACAAACTAATCTTAAGAAACGAAAAGGGTATACATATTAGCCCAGTATTATAAGTCATCCTAGCCCAGTAACGGCCCAATAACGGCCCAATAACGGCCCAATAAGTCATTCATCTTACAGCACTCCAAAGTCAAAATCTCCTTACCGGAAAAAACACACGAAGGTTGATACGCCGATGGATTCTCAACCTCCGGCGAACGGGTCCTCACCGTCGACGATCGGAGACCTAGTTCCTTTGTATTCCAGTTACCTTTGGAATCGCGTCGCTTCCTTGATGCCTACTTCCAAATCCATTTTTCTCGGAAAGTTCTCCAATCTCTATCGCCAAACCTTCACCAGAAAACGTCATATATCCTTTCCTCTCCCTCTACCATCCGACTTCCCATGCTCATCTACGTAAGATTCATCTCTTCTGCTTTGATGATCTCTGCTCTGATACTGGTGTTTCCTGTTTACTGATTATATTTGACCAATGTTCAAGTAGGCTCTAGTTAGACGTTTTATATAGGATTATTGATTAAGCCGGCGCCTAGACTGAATATAGGCGCTAGTTAAGCGGTTTATATAGGATTATTGATTAAGCTGGTGCCTAGACCCAGTAGTTAAGCGGTTTATATAGGATTAGTGATTAAGCGGACACCTAGATCACGCTAGTTAGGCGGTTTACATAGGTGCTAGTTAGGCGATTAAGCGGGCCTAGACCGGATATTTTGAACGTCTAGACCGCTGTGGAAAAATTGTTTCGCTTAGGTCCGATTTGTGGAAGACTATTTTTGACTTTGTGAGCATACATTGTTGATTATCTTCAGAAACATCTCGGCGGATACGTCTAGGATCTACGCTGTTTTGGAGGAGATAATGGCTGATGTTCTCTCAAACTTGCATGATATCCAGAAGAGTTTGGAGTTTTGGCAGTCTAGAGCTGAGGTGAATCAATCAACACTACGTTCCATGTCTTTCACTTGATTATATAGTAAAACGACATTTTTTTTGTATCGTGTTGACTACAGGACTCTAATGCTCGGAAAGCTTACTTCATGATTTTTGAGAGAGGACCTGTAGCTTTTGTTAATGAGAGTAGGAAGCTTGTCTGCAAAAGTCTCAGTGAGGATTCTGCGATGCAGCATCTTTGTCAGTCTTCTTCGTATCATATGTCTGATAGGATGAGGGTTTTGATGGAGTTAAGATCTTCACTCGCTTCCTTTCTAGCTCAGGTTATCATCAAAAATTTCATTCCTTTTTTATTAGAGTGAGCGCCATTGTAAAGTTATGTGCTTGTGACTCACTACTTTCAATTGGTTCTTTAGCTTTATGTTGAGTTGGATAAACGTGGTGAAGATCTTTTGAAGAATCAGGAGAAGTCATTGCCATCATTGTTGGCTGTTATTGATCGATTGTTTTCGAACTTGGAGGGTTCTTTCAGCCATTTACATGCTGCGCGTGAGGTAAACACACTGGTTTCTTACTTGCGGTTTTACTTTGCGTTGGCACTACATTCAGTTCTTTGACCATTTATTGTTGTCTCGACCCTGATTCTTCTTTTTCTATGTTTCTCTTACTCGTATTAATTGACTTGGATCACATTTGCAGTCTGATTCTTCTATTGATGGAAGTTACTCAATGCCTCTTGTGTTTGATCGACTGCCTGAGGTTAATGAAGAAGGATCCCAGTGGACTGATTGTGAACTTACAGATGCGATCAACCTGGTTCATAAGAATTTGGAAAAACTTAACTCGTATTTATCAGTTATGGTAAGTGTGGCTCTACTTTATTTATAGTTGCCACTTGCCAGTATTCGTGTTAACAGCCATGTAATGACGAATATCTTTATTTGAAATCAACTCTTAGGATTTTTCCCTTTTCTGTTTTTTTTAAAGGTAGGCAAACATCGTAAGCCAAGGAGGATGACCCTGTACTGGATCCGATATACATGTGGTGCAGTTGGGATTTCTGTCTTTTCTATATGGCTACTACGTCATAGTAGTTTGATGGGAAGTTCTGACATCGAGAATTGGATTCGTGATGCAAAAGAAGCAACCGTGAGCTTCTTCAGTGATCATGTTGAGCAACCGGTTTGTTTTTAGCCTTTCTCAGATTTAAAATGAGAACAGTAACATTTCATCCTTGTCCAAAATCCAACTGGCTTATTGCGTAAAACTCTATGAAAAATAGAAGTAGAAGTAAAGAATGATATCTAACTCAACTCTCCGTTTGGTTCTTACCCAAAATGGATATGTGGCAAGTTAAGACGATTGAGTTATTAGTTTGGAATTTTATTAGCTTGGAAATTTCTGAATTGTTCTTGCAGCTGCTTGCCATTAGGGATGAGCTTTTTGATACTTTCCGGAAAAGACACAAGGGTGTCATGGAGGCTGAAGAAGTGCAGCTAACGCAAGACTCACTGCATAGGTTATATTCATTTCCTTCTTGATGCTTTTTTATCCTGGTTCTATTTGCTTGCGTAGTTCCCTTTTCGTTATAGCAATTCACTTGGTACATTTATATGGAATTCTTCAATATAGGGATTGAAGTAACCACAACCAAAAATGTCTGTAGTAATTCCTTTAGTGCTTCTTATCTTTGGCTGCATTCCTAATTTTCTACTTTCTGTGTAGAATGCTGAGGAATTTCTGCGAGCAGGCTACACGTGAAAAGGTATCAGATAATGCAACCGATCAGGAGATGCTTGAGGTTGTTATGCACCGGTACAACTCTGAACATTAATTTTTTTAGCCAGCTAAAGGCACATTAATTGCATTTGCAAGGCAAGGAAATAATTGAGGCTTTACTCATTCTGCATTCTAATCTTGGCTAGTGAATAAATCATAGACGTTTTCTCATGACTTTGTATAATAATTTCCTTTAATAGTTACCACCAGATTGAAGTTCCACCACTTGAGAGGGGTATAGATTTAAATTTTGCCTTCTAATTTCAGGTATGAAAAGGAACTTGTGCACCCTATTCACAACCTCCTTAGCGGAGAACTTGCCCGGGGTATGCTTATCCAGGTAATTTAAACTTACTGGCACGAAGCTGTAGATTACTGTTTGTGAGATTCTAATCACATCAAAATTGTTTTGTCTTTCAGGTCCAGAAGCTTAAACTGGATATAGAAACGTAATTTCAGTAAACCAGTAGCTCTAAATTAACTGTAGTAGATCTCTTAATCATGTTGTATATAACTGAATATTCTTCTCCTGCAGAGCCATGCTTGAACTGGAGCAGATACTTCGTGCGAATGAAATAAACTTTGCCATTCTAGCTGCATTACCTGCATTCTTTCTCAGCCTTGGTATGCTCGCATTGCTTCGGACATGGCTTAAACAGGTGATGAGTTTGATAATTCAGCTAAACCAATTGATAGTGATACGTATATGTTGTTCAACTTTATATTTTATGAGACTCATTGTGCAACAGTCAATGATGCAGCTATTGTTATCTTTATCCCATTTGGTTTCACTGGTATGAATAGGATAGCAAAGCTCAAGGACGTGGAAGAATTGCGCGTATTCACAGGAGGCTACTTGTCGTTGAAATTGAAAAGAGAATCATGCAGTATCAGAGCTACATTGAACAGGGACGTGTAAGATGTCCACAACTTTATTTTTTTCCATGTTATTATTAATCATTATCATTAAACGAATGGGTCTGAAGAAATCCTAAGCTCCTGGACGTTTCTTGATGCTCTTACAGGATAAGGATGCAGAAACCGTATTTGGTTTGCTAATATACAGCCTTGAGCGTTTGTACCGGGTTGTTGAGATTCCTGCAAAAACTAGCGGCGAGTGGGATTTGTAAGTTTTTTACTCTGATCCCATTAAACGTTTAGCTAAGAAAAATCAATCATAAAGGTGGTTATATCTTAAGAAGCAAAAGCATTTTCTGCTTAAAATGGCTGATCTAAATCTCCTAAAGGCAGTTGTCTCATGATACAAAACGCTTAACTCATGGTCGTTCTCTTTTTATTTGCCCACCTTTTAGACTTTTGTGTTTCGGGTATGTGTGATAGAAGTGACTGATGTATTTGTATAAACAGACTGAAACAAGATCTAATCGACTTAGGAAGGCCACAGCAGCAAACATCGTACAAGCTAACTGTGACACAGCGACTAGTAACGGTTTACGACTCCTTGCTTCCCTCTCTGAAGCGACAATAACTTATCACGGGTTCTTGATTCTCCCTTTGTGAAATGCGAGCGTTATTCAATTATTCCTCCAGCAATTCTTGCTTGACTGCCTTTGTGAACTGCCTTTCTTCAGATGGTAAAACAAAGTTACACGTGGAAGATAGTTTTGAAATTCACAATCTGGGTTTCTCCTTTGTTGCAATTCAACATAACCAAACATGTTTATATTCTTTGTATTTGATCTAATAAGAGGTACCATTGCTTTGTTTCTTTTACAATCTAAAATCTTTATCAGTCTTAACATCTCTTATCAGGTATACAACAGCATGTACCTAACAACAAAACCTATATGACTCATCCCTCACACAGCTCCATGTGAATCACTGTTTCTAACGTAATGAGCTATGACAGATCACAGCCTTGCACGAGAGATCATCATCAACGAGCCACAAGTTCAACTCCGCAAGCTTTGTCTGAATGATACTGGAACCAACCTCAGGTGACCAATACACCACTGGTTTGCCATCTCCCAACGTTTGGTTTACGCTGCTGGCATTCGCATTCCCTCCAATACTCATCATCTCTACAGTCTTTTTCATCTTTCCCTTTTGCTCCACTAGCTTTTTCACTAGATGAACAAAGTCTAGACCTTGTTTTGGGGATGGATTCTTCGTTGCTGAGGATACAATGGTAGGCATAAGCTTCTTGCTCCATAGCTTTTGAGTGACTGATGAAGATTGAACAATCAAAGCTCCAAAGCTTTCTCCTATATAGAAGTCATATTCTGATCTGATTCTGTCAAGGAGTAGACCTTTATCCACCAAAAGCACATTACTTGAAAATACCCATGTGCTGTATCCTAGCTCTAAGCATTTCTCAACAACGTAAGCATAGCCCATAGTTTCCTTGACTGAGTCTGTGTACGAAGTTTTGCTTTTTATGAACATATCCGCATCAATCACAGGATGTCCCCTTCTTGCAAGATCATAGAACAACTCAGAGCTAGGACCTATAAATATATGGTTTCGAGTATTAATCTTCTCGAAATGGCAAAGTAAGTTCCTGATAAACATCTTCTCTGCAGCAAATAGACTGACAAGAACTATGGTTTTATCTCTCTGCACAGAAGGAAGAATGGTGCCAAGTTCATTCAAGTTCCTCACAACTCTACCAGGTACAACTTCACTGAAACAGTAATCATACCACTTAAGTCTCCTCGAGGGATGGAGTTTCAGAAAATCAGAACCGGTGAAGCTTGCATTCAGTAACTGAGAGTCTGGCCCAGCTGTTTTTATATAGTTAACACCAGCATCCCTGTAAGAGACGCTTAAAGCACTCTCGTTTGGAAAGTTGGTGTAGATGTTAAAGTAGCCACGAGAGTGTACAAACTTTATGAACCATGGTGTCCATATTCGTTCTCCTATCGTCCTGTACCATTCATCTGTCACCTGAGCAAACATAGCAGATATAAATGACATGAGAAAGTATAGTTTTGTAACTAGTGAGCCCCATGAGGAAAAAGTTACCATGCCACTAAGGTAAGGCTTCTTGTCCTTTGATTTGTGCTCGTCGTACCATAGTCTGAACTCTTTCCATGGCTTTGGGAAGAGAAGCTGTCCCCAAGTTCCCACTAACTGGTATAAGAAAACATTCGTTTTGGGATCTACTTGTAGTTTATTTCCATTTTCACCTGCATTTGATCACTACATCAATAAGTGACCGTCTCAGATACTAACCATTAGGACATGAATCCCTAGTTCCTGTCTCTACAACCTGAGCTGCTGAATCACTACATCAATAAGTGACTATTTCAGACAGTTCTAGGAACTGACGAACACTAACCATGAGCACATGAATCCCTACTTCATGTCTCTACAACCTGAGCTGCTTAATCACAGACAAGAAAATGGTACCTGGAACGAGCCATGGTCTCTGAAGCGAAGCTCCATAGACAGAAGGGTTGAAATTAGAAGCATCATAGTAGTAGTCACGAATCACACGTTCAAGAAACCGATAGTAAAGCGGAGAAACCTCAAGATCATCTTCAACGACGAACGCAAACTCATGATCTGAGCTCGGCCACCACGCCTCCAGCCATTGACCCTGCAAGCCAGCATTGCTTGTCCGATAGTGAACC
Organism: Moricandia arvensis; assembly: GCA_905132765.1. Taxonomy (NCBI): domain Eukaryota; kingdom Viridiplantae; phylum Streptophyta; class Magnoliopsida; order Brassicales; family Brassicaceae; genus Moricandia; species Moricandia arvensis. Next base: position 78,051 of record CAJHQP010002437.1, read on the forward strand.
AGTTTCTCCCCAAATCTCCACTCAAACTTATCCACAAAATCCAAGATCTCTTTCGTGCTCCTCAAGTTATCTTCCACCGTTGTATCATTCTGGTCGAGTGAGAAATGATCTATATAGACGTGGAGGTGAACGCGTCCTCTGTCGCCTGCCACGCCGTATTCCGCGGCGGAGAGAGATCGGAGACAGCGGGAGAGAGAGTGGTGACGGTTAAAAGTGAGGAGTTTGATGAGGAAAGTGAAAGGTGGGACGTTGTTGTAGTTCTGTCGGAAAGTAGTGACAGAGTGTTTGGTCTCGGAGACGAGAAGAAGGAGAATGATGATGGACATGCAGAAGAGGAGGAGAAGGGGAAGAAGTAGGTTCTTCTTGTGTTGGGCAAGTACCATCATCGCCATGCACATGGATCACACAGAGATTAGGTTTCTGGTTTAATAACATCTAAGATGAAATGTGATTCAGGTCTTCTATATGTTGGGAGAATGTTGGATACAAAGTTTTAAAAAAAAAAATTGGATACAAATCATTTGAAGATTTAACTTTGTTTATGCCTTATGGGCTGTTACTGTTTTTTCTTTTTGTTTTTTGAAGGGGTATTACTATTAACTAGAGGTTTGACCGCGCTACGCGCGGTTTGTTTATCTATAATTTTTTATATTTTTAATGCTAAATATAACATAAAATATTAATTTATAAATAATTAATTTTACTTTTGTGTTATATTATACCCTCTATTTGTTTTGGTATAATATTTGATAAATTAGTATAAAATATTTTGAAAGACTTTTTGTTCTAATATCATTAATTTATATTATTATTTATATTAGATGTAAAATAAATTAGGTTTCTATTATTTTTTCTTCTGCTTTGGCAAATTTTTGGACATAATTTATATTAATTTATTTTGATAAAAAAAATCAAAAACATTTAGAATAGACAACAAAATAAGTTTTGAGATATTTTTGGTTAAACTTTTTTATTCATAAATATGAACTTTAAAAATTAAAACAAATTTAAGACAATGTTTTCATTTAGGTAGTTAAATATTTTCATTGTTATCTGAAAAATTATCATCTGAATTAGACCGTACAAATGTTGATATGGCTTAAGTAGTAGAGATTTTTATGCGCTGCACCCAAAATATATATATTTATTTTGTTATGTTTGTTTTTGTTTTATATTATTTTTAATGTATTGTTTTCTTTTTCATTTATCTCTTTTCTATAAAATAACTTAATAAATTATTGTTATCGTAAGTGTTTTTGAATCTAAATGTTAATTATTTTATTAATATTGAGATTATAATGTTACTACATGTAAGCATTCGTTTTTGTAAACAATATGTATTATATTTGGCTACAAAAGAAGAATAGTGCAACAAACTTAACGAATGAGAGAGGAATATATCTCTAGTTCTATTTATATTTTAGATTTTTATGATGTTGATAATAATGTCCATTTAGTTATCATGTAGAGTCGTGTAGTAGTTGGTTTGGGATTCTGATTTTTCCTATTTCTGATTTTAATATTATCTATGGATTTATCAAAACTGATTCAGAGATATATAAGATGTTTTTCTCATTTTCTTAAATTCTTTTTCTCTCTGCTTTTTAAAAAGATATATATGTAATTTTTGTAAAAGAATATTTTTCTCTCTAAAATATATAAGTAAATGTTTTTAAAAAGATATATAAGTAAATGTTAAAAAAAAACCTTTTCTCTCTCTTGGGAAGAAATATTTTTTTGCATTGTGCTGTCTCCTTTATTTCTTTTGGGATTCTATTAAAAATTCCACTGTCTGTGAGTCTTATATTTGGAGTAAACTATTCAATTATACTGAAACTTGTTCAAGAAATTAGTTCGCTTATAAGTGGTGTATTTGAAGTAGTCTTAAGGAAACACTTTATGTTATGGGAAAAAAGAAACCACTCATGTTAGTAAGGAGTGATTCTTTTTGGCAATTAGTAAATTATCTTTTGATCGCTAAAAGGAATCAGCGCGCGATTGCGTAAAGAACATGACCTGTTGAACTATTTTGATTTCTATTTGATTGTACATGAAATCATCATCTTTAAAATGTATAAAAGTGCTCTTCCAAAGTTAGTGAATTAGTTAAAGTCACATTACATCGTAACAACAATACATTGTTACCGACTTACCGAAACAAACTTGTATCTATTGTTTATAATGAGCATAATTTTAGAATGATGGTTATATTTTTGTGAATCACATACATAAATAGATTATATGAAATGAAATATAATTAAAATAAGGAAGATATATATATATATATATATATATATATATATATATGTATACATTTGTGGAATAATGGTGTCAAATGTGATGAAATATTTGTAACTAAAATTATGTAAATCTACATGTAAGTGGTTAATGTAGATGCACAATCAAAATTTGATTTATGTAATGTAACCATTTGTTTCATTCAAAAGAATGTGTAACTATTTGAATGCCGGTACAATTTATATAGAAAGTGAAATGTTTAAAGATTTACAGATTGCAAGTTGAACAGAAATGCATACTGAACTTCTATAAACAAAGGGGTAAACTCTACGCAGCGTAAAACGAAACACAATTATAATGTAGCGATGCTGAAGTGCATGGGCCATCAAGTGCCAATGTTCAGTAAGTGACCCTTTAAGTGCTAGCGTAGGGGCGGTTGGCCTTGTTTTCTTCATCACAACTCATCGCTGGGTTGGATGATTTACCATTAGCCCCATTAGCCTGGAAGTTTTCAACACAAAGTGAGAGATATGTCAGTCTCGAGAGTTTTGTATTTTTTGAGAAATTTAATTACCTCCACATAGTTGTCCATTAGCTCAGAAACTTGTCGCCCAATAGTCTCCGCATCGGAGTCTCCAAGAAGCACAAAAGTTGCTTCGTCTCTGTATTTGTGAATAAATTTAGAGACGACATGGAGCTGAACGTTAACATACATGTGGAGATAGTATTAATACAAAAGTAAACCAAGGATACGTAAGTTTAGATTATAACAAAATGGACAGCTAAAAATTTAATTATATTGAAGACAAACTAATAACGGCTACCGTAAAATCTAAAATGAAAGATGCTATATTGTGACTTACTGGCTTACGTAATCGTATATGTGTATCTATAGCCACCAACTCATTTTGAATTACTATTGCAATCAAGACGGCGACGTGGGTAGATAGGCTAGCGTTGAACTTGCGGCAGAACTCTGCCACAATGGTGTTGCAGAGGTAAACATTCAGGAGCGGTCCTTTGCATTTGATGTTTGTAAATGTGTGTAAATCAATCACAGGGAAGATGGTTTCCAGTAGGAGGATGCACGGTCTTTTGCTCGTTCTGCCTGTGATGTCAACTATGCCTTCTTGGTGTTAGTGCCCATTGATCATCTTCACATGGCCTACCCCATCTTCAAGTTTGAAGATAAATTAATATGAGTGACGTTAAATAGACTGGTAAAAGAAAAAAATGAGTCATCATCAAAAGCACAACGCGCACAGAAAAAGAATGGTTAGTGAGTTTGAGCAGTATCATACCAAATGTTTTGCCTTTCTGGCCTGACCCTTGGCCTTCATTTAAGATGCTTATGTGCTGATAAAACTGAGACAGGATCAGGGAAACTCAAAACTATTATTCTAAACTTTCCATATCAGAGGTTAGGTTCTATTGTAAATAGAATGAGAGCTCACCATTGCATCATCTCGTTTAGTCTTCGTGAAAGACTTGTGAGCAATTTTGAATGCATCTCGAAATCGCAAAGGTCAACAACCGTGAATTTTCTTGCAAATTAAAGCAAGAGGAAGCAACAATATATATATGGAATTACCTTGAGATCCATCATCTCTTACACTCTTTTTACATTTCAGGGTTTGACCAAATCTTAATAAAAAAACATAAGTATTACCTTGGAATCATCAGTTAAACAAAAGCCTTGGTAAATCCAGATTGAATCTCCTTAGCTTTTTTTTTTTGGCACAATGAATCTCATTAGCTAAACAGACAAATAATACGAAACATGATATCTTTAAAGGAACACGTTTCAAATTGCGCCAAAAAAACGCATGGGATAAGTGAAGCAGAAACAAAAAGTAACAATGAACCAAATCAGCCACGACAATGTCATCTCAGCATACTTAAAAGGCTTAAATTTGGGATTAAAAAGATAAGGGCCTTTTGCGATATACCATTAGCTGGAGTTGTCGCAAATGATTTTACCATTGTTGTTAGCCATGGATGCATTGAGTTTTGATTGACAGCTTTGTGGAGTGGAGGAGCAGAGACGAAGATATTGCATTTATATATAAAAAGAAGAGATGGAGGTAAAACGAAACAATAAAGAAAATATTAAATAGCTTCATTGATTGATCAAGAGGACTAAGCAGAAACGGAGTTACATAGCAACCCGTGAAGATGAAGTGGAAGAGTTGGGAAGATCAATTCTACGCTTCAGAAAAATTAGGTTTATACTAAAATGGGCTTGAACTGAGAAATTTTAACATGTAAAGACAGCCCAAATAGTAATGACGTGTTAAAAGACTTGTCATTGATTGGCTGATTTTTTCTAGGATGTGGACATGCTCTTCTTTCACCATATTGTACTTTTATTATAGTAAGATTAGATCAACTTTAGCGTTATTGGATTTTCTACTTATTTATTAGAAGATTTTGAAAGTTAATGTTTTTGATTCTTCTATTTACAAATCTTTATTTAAAAGGTTAATAATTTATTGGTATAGGACTACTTTTGTAAATAAATCATATGAAACCTGAGAATGATAAATCATATGAAACTAATTAATTTCATATATAAAATTGTGGGTAAATGGTAAATCACTATATATCACGAGAGTTGAAACATATGAGAATGATTCACAATTACTCAACACCCAAAATATGTCCCAAACAGGAATATGAATCTGGAATTTGACATGTCATCATCCTTTTCGTCGCCATGACCACATGCATGATGGATACATAACCTACAAAACGTCTATTTTAACGTATGCATGGAGACATGACGTATAAAACGTCTACTAATATCATCTTAACCATGTAGACAACCGAATACAAATCTAGTTATTATATACTATATGATGATATTATTAAGTATCAACCAAATGAAGCCTATGGAGCTGAGATGTGTAACATTAACCGAAAACAAAATTGATTTTGATATGGGAGAACCAACAATCACAATCCGATTATAACACAAGTAGTCCCCACATCTATGTAATTATCTCACCCAACGCCCACCTAATTATCTCACCATCCAACGGCCTCAAGCTTCTCAAAGATTAGAATTAATCACATCCGTTGGATTAAAATTACATTTCCCACTTCTTAGGGGGTGTTAGTGGGAGTTAGATTTATATAGAGTATGTTGATTCTAGAAGTTGATAGATTTGTTAAATTTAGAAAGAGTTGTAAAGAGTTTTGTATATTTTGAAAATCTATAAAAATAAGTTGTTATAATGATTTTAAGAATCTTAGGCATATATGTATTATTCTTTAAATCTTGTTTCATGAGTTAAAAAATTATGAATACAACTCCCAATAACACTAACTCTAGTGGATTTAAAGAATCATTAAAATCTAAACTTTTTGAATAACAAATGACTTTATATAGAATTATAAAATTATTATACCAATAACACTAGATTTGAGTGAGAATTTGAGAATCTATATACCAATAACACTAAACTCTTAGAATTCTAAAAGTCATTATAAATCTAACTCGGACTAACAGCCCCTTACTTCTTGTCAATAAAATAAAACAAAACTCACCATCTTCACTCACTCCATCGCTTACTCCGATCAAGCCACCGTCGAACCTCGATCTCGCCGGGAATCTCTGCATTCTCTTCACCGTGAGTTACTCTCTCTCAATCTGCCACGTCTCGTATTGTTGTTTCCTCTCTTGACGCTGATAAATCTAGTGAAACTGAGCGGATAAACAACCTACTAGTGACTGTGATAACTTGATTGAATCCTTCTCTCACAGAGCTGTATCCGCTCTTGATCTGTTTCACATTTCGATTCACAATCACTTGAAACTGTATAGTGACCTTGGTTTGATTTCCTTGGATCTGTTTGATCCCGGATCGCGAGGTGTAGTTGATGACATTCGATCTGATCGTGATTGGGATCTGATATTCTTGTTTGTGCATTAGATTTCAGTTCAATTGAAGATGAGAGAGATTCTTCACATTCAAGGTGGACAATGTGGGAACCAGATAGGTTCTAAGTTCTGGGAAGTTGTGTGTGATGAGCACGGGATTGATCCCACTGGTCGTTACACTGGAGACTCTGATATGCAGTTGGAGAGGGTGAATGTTTACTATAATGAAGCATCGTGTGGAAGATATGTTCCTCGTGCTATTTTAATGGATCTTGAGCCTGGTACTATGGATAGTGTCAGAACTGGACCTTATGGTCAAATCTTTAGACCTGATAACTTTGTTTTTGGGCAATCTGGTGCTGGAAACAACTGGGCTAAAGGGCATTACACTGAAGGAGCTGAGCTTATTGATGCTGTGCTTGATGTTTTACGCAAGGAGGCTGAGAATTGTGACTGTCTTCAGGGTATACAAACAAGTTTCTGTTTTTAGAACTACTAAAAGTTTATTGAAGGTCTTTGGATTGTATGATGTTATGATTTTCTTTTGTCAGGTTTCCAAGTTTGTCACTCGCTTGGTGGAGGCACAGGGTCTGGAATGGGAACTCTGCTGATATCTAAGATCAGGGAAGAGTATCCTGATCGAATGATGCTTACTTTCTCTGTCTTCCCATCACCTAAGGTCTCAGACACAGTGGTTGAGCCATATAATGCTACACTTTCAGTTCATCAGCTTGTTGAAAATGCTGATGAGTGTATGGTTCTGGACAATGAAGCACTTTACGACATCTGTTTTAGAACACTTAAGCTTACCACTCCTAGCTGTAAGCCGCTCCCATGTCCCTTATCTTTAATTATGTACGATTCTTTCTGTTTTGCTGATGTCTTAGTGATGGTTTGACTGCAACAGTTGGTGATCTGAATCATCTCATCTCTGCAACCATGAGTGGGGTTACATGCTGTCTTAGGTTCCCTGGTCAGCTCAACTCTGATCTAAGAAAGCTTGCAGTGAACCTCATCCCTTTCCCTCGTCTCCACTTTTTCATGGTCGGTTTCGCCCCTCTCACCTCCCGTGGCTCCCAGCAATACCGCGCACTCACCGTCCCCGAGCTCACCCAACAGATGTGGGATTCAAAGAACATGATGTGCGCAGCAGACCCGCGTCACGGCAGATACTTAACAGCCTCGGCAATGTTCCGTGGCAAAATGAGCACAAAAGAAGTGGACGAGCAGATGATAAACGTGCAGAACAAAAACTCATCATACTTCGTGGAATGGATACCGAACAACGTGAAGTCAAGCGTCTGTGACATAGCGCCTCGAGGTCTCTCCATGGCGTCGACTTTCGTTGGGAACTCCACATCGATCCAGGAGATGTTTAGGCGGGTGAGCGAGCAGTTTACTGCCATGTTCAGGAGGAAAGCTTTCTTGCATTGGTACACAGGTGAAGGAATGGACGAGATGGAGTTCACTGAAGCGGAGAGCAACATGAACGATCTGGTTTCAGAGTACCAGCAATACCAAGACGCAACTGCAGATGAAGAAGGGGAGTATGAAGAAGAGGAGGATGAAGAAGTGGAGTATCATGAGTGAAAACGCTGCTGAGATTACCGGTTTTTATCAATCATTGTTTATATGTTTTTCTTTATTGTGTTTCGTATGTCGTGTTTGTGATTGTCTGTGTGTAAAAAGTGTGGTCGGAACTCAATTTGTTTGTTATTTGCATGGTGTTGTAAAATGGAGTGCGTTGTGTTCTTTTATGATTGCTTGCGGTTCGGTATGGTCTTTTGCAATATTCCACGGTCTGATTGTCAATTATGTGATTATTGTGGGCTAATTAAAAACATCTTAAATTAAAAAGGACGGTCTTGCAAATTTATTTAGAGAGCAGAAGCATGAAGGGTAGTTTAGAACATTCCCCGATCCAAGCGACAGAGATAGAGAAACGGAGGAAGACATGGAGGAGCAAGAGCTTCGCAGCCGTCTCCAACTCTTCCCTGTCGTGCGCTCTCGCGACTACCGTGTACATCTCTAAACTCATTTGTTACTTTGGTTCTCCTGAAAACCCTAGATTTCTCAAGAGCTTTTACTAGCAACTTGGTTGTCTCTTACTGGTTTTTTTTTTTAATTTGATCACTAGTCTTTGCTATGTTGTGTTTATGATCAGTACTTGCTATATGTTTATCTATGACACGATTCTCTCGTTTGATCCAGGATTTAATTATTACTCTGGGTGTGTGTGTTT
>CAJHQP010002438.1:0-86409 GCA_905132765.1 Moricandia arvensis
TAGAAGGATGTTGTATTAACTTGAAGAAAGAAGTGGAGCCAAAGGAAGAGTTGAGATGAGTTTGGGTCTGGTGCAAAGTTAGGGTGAAACCTCCGGAGATTGTCTACAAGCATTAGAAGTGTCTAAAGGTGTTTAGAAGTGCTCTAGAGGTTGTGCAAAGATAGGGCCAAGTCCAGGAGGGACTTAGAAGGCTGTTAAGGAGCAAATAATAGAATGTGCAAAGTTAGGGCGAGGCCGTACGGATTTGGTACGGACGGATGTACTCGGACCGTACGGATCCGTACGGACCAGATCGACCCGAAACTTGCACATTCAACCATTTGAGAAGATTTGAGTCTTGTGCAAAAATAGGGCGAGGTACGGACCGTGCAAAATAGGGCGAGGTACGGACCGTGCAAAAATAGGGCAAGGTACGGACCGTGCAAAAATAGGGCAAGGTACGGACCGTGCAAAAATGGGGCGACCCAAATATATCTCATTATGGCTTTAAACATGTTTGGGGAGTTTGTGCAAAAATAGGGCGAAATGGTACGGCCCGTGCAAAGTCCGGGACTAAAAGACAAGCTTCTGATCTTTAAGAGAAGAAGACAAAAGCTTAAGAGAAGAAGACAAACCTTTAAGAGAAGAAGACAAAAGAGTGTGCTGGTGCATGGTTGTGGTCCACGACAGGCTGGCTCTTGCTGGAAAGAAAGAGCAGCCTTAACTATGTATCTGGCCAGAGATATGGGAAGATACATAAAGTGTGCTGGTGCATTTCTGTCCAAGGCTTTCTTACAAGCTGTAAAGACCACAAGACTTAATCCTGGTCGTCCATTTCAAACCAGAACATCCCAACCATTTATTTCTTATCTCTACTTTAGGGCATCTGATGTAATGATCTACTATATAAGCGTAGCATACTTGTTTGTTAGCTCTTTAAGCGAGAGAGAAGGCACTGCTTCTCCTTCTTCATAGTAAAAGGGTTTTGGTAACCAGAAAAATAAATCTAGTGTGTTCTTGATCAGATTCCCTTAGACTATCCCTTTCTTAATCTCTAAATCTCTCTCAAAGACTCTTGTTTCTGATCATAGTTCATACTATTAATCATCAGATTCTTTCTTCACCAAACAAACACTCATCTCGCTTTTGTTCTCTCTCACACACAACCAGAGTTGCTAGATCTCTTATAAAATCCAACATGGTATCAGAGCCAGGTTCATTAGAACCTGAGCTTAAAGCTTCCGCATGATTAGAGCTCTCTCCTCAACTCAAAATCAACCGCAAAGACATGTGCATCCGGTTCTAGTCTCCTGAAGAAGAAGAGGTCTGAAGCTCAAGATGGCGTGTTCTCCTGTTCTATCAAGCCATCCTGACCAGTCCAAGTGAAGAGATCCTTTGGAAGCAAAGGTGGATGGAGAGGATTAGCTACCCTCTTTGAAAACACCTTGTCCAAGCTGTTCTTGTTCATCCGGGTACAAGAGAAGTTATCAAGGAGCTGGTGCTGAGAAGTCTTGAAGAAAGGAGGGGTGTTTGAGTTGGTGGTACAAGATGGTGAGCCATGAACTGAAGGAGAATGAGAGGGGTGACGATCCAAAGCTCTAAACCTCAGCTAGCCATGGCCGGAACCATCCCAAGTACAAGGACCAACCTGGTTCCTTGAGAGTGAGCGATTCTGAACTGAATATATTGCGCTTGTGTATTGATCTTAATGGGATTGTGTGGTGTGTTGAGAACTTAAGGATTGAATAGAGATTGCTAAATGAAAAAGTTTAGTTCTTGTTGCATATAAAGTTTTGGTTTTGGTGATTGAAAAGTTAAAATGAATGCTCCGGATTAAGTTAAAAGAACTAAGGATAATAAGATAGTATATCTGAATCTGGTTGCTTTTGAACTTAAATCCGACCAAAGCATATCATTGTCTGATGTTGTGTGATGATAGGTTTGGTTAGCTACGGTTCATGGTATGAAGAATGTGTTTATATTGAAACTGCTTGCATACATGATAGTAAAAACCGATTTATAGCTAATGCATTCTATCATAATGTTGCCTTACATTGAAGCATTAGATTCATGTCTAGATGCTGAGATAAGGAACATGAGTATTGCCTAGGTAGCTTGATGATCTTGAAGGGATCTTGCTCGTGCCTAGAGAAGTTGCTCACATAGATAAGAGCTTGCAAGTGCCTGTTTCTGTCTAGTGTGGAGCTTGAGACATTAGTGATCAAACTTGATGAGAATCAAGGTTTGATCACAATGATATTGTTTCTTATCTTTGCTGGAGTTTGAGTGATGTTTCAGGTTCACAAGAAGTGCTCTTGGTTCACCTTCCATCCATGTAGATTAGGAAGACTTTGCCCATTGTTGAAGGCAATGGAGAATGGTTACTAAAGAAGAGAGGAGCCACTGATGTGAAGGTCTCACTTAAGCTCACTTTCAAGCTTTGCTCTCAAGTCTCAATCCAAGCTTGAGGAGGGGATTAAGTGAGCTATAAGGCGGTTCATGAGTTCCATTGCATGCACACTGAAGAAGCCATCCGGGTCTAGGCAGTGGCGTGTCTAGGCAAGAGATTGTTCAGAGCAGTCTTGGCTTGTGAGAAGATGAAGGTTACTCTATCAATGCGGCTTCTAGAGTGAGGTGGTTGAAGAGTTAGCTGAGGGTTCCACAAGCATTCCAAGAAGGTGGTGAGATCAGAAGAGATGCAGTAATGGAGTGATGAAAATTAAGGATCAAGAAGCTATTCCGTTCAAGCTAGACTTGTTCCACAAGGTCTAGCTTGAGGGGGAGTGTTGAGAAGCTTCTTGTGATCCTAGAGCTTGGTGTTATTCAAGAGGAGAAGCAACCAGGGTTTGAGAAGCTATGTTCTGAAGGAAGAAGCAATGATCCAAGGCGGCTTCAAGTGTTGAGGTGATTGGAGTATTGCAATGAGTTCCCACATGGTTCAAGAAGCCGGTTGTTATCCTAGGAGAAGAAGCAACCAAGTCTCACAATAGACTTAATGTGAAGTGTGATCTGGTTGTCAAAGCACTTAATCTAACAAGACGGTTAGATGAAAGGGGGAGAGACCAAGATCACCATGGAGGAAGCACACATAGAGTTAGTGTGGTGCTAGTGGAGTGATGCACGGTTAAGGCATCACATGAGGGCCACGATCCAGGGTCTTTGTGTGTCCATCACACTGATGAGAACACAAAGACCCACTGGCCAATCCCTAGGCCTTGTAAGGCTCTACTCTTTTCCTTATGAGGGTTTTATCCCTAAGGAGGGTTTTCTCTCATAAGGTTTTTAATGAGGGAGTTCTTCAAGGTTCCAAGCTTGACTTAGGATCTCTAAAGTCAAGCTTGAGGGGGAGTATTAACTTGAAGAAAGAAGTGGAGCCAAAGGAAGAGTTGAGATGAGTTTGGGTCTGGTGCAAAGTTAGGGTGAAACCTCCGGAGATTGTCTACAAGGCATTAGAAGTGTCTAAAGGTGTTTAGAAGTGCTCTAGAGGTTGTACAAAGATAGGGCCAAGTCCAGGAGGGACTTAGAAGGCTGTTAAGGAGCAAATAGGAGAATGTGCAAAGTTAGGGCGAGGCCGTACGGATTTGGTACGGACGGATGTACTCGGACCGTACGGATCCGTACGGACCAGATCGACCCGAAACTTGCACATTCAACCATTTGAGAAGATTTGAGTCTTGTGCAAAAATAGGGCGAGGTACGGACCGTGCAAAAATAGGGCGAGGTACGGACCGTGCAAAAATAGGGCAAGGTACGGACCGTGCAAAAATAGGGCAAGGTACGGACCGTGCAAAAATAGGGCGACCCAAATATGTCTCATTATGGCTTTAAACATGTTTGGGGAGTTTGTGCAAAAATAGGGCGAAATGGTACGGCCCGTGCAAAGTCCGGGACTAAAAGACAAGCTTCTGATCTTTAAGAGAAGAAGACAAAAGCTTAAGAGAAGAAGACAAACCTTTAAGAGAAGAAGACAAAAGAGTGTGCTGGTGCATGGTTGTGGTCCACGACAGGCTGGCTCTTGCTGGAAAGAAAGAGCAGCCTTGACTATGTATCTGGCCAGAGATATGGGAAGATACATAAAGTGTGCTGGTGCATTTCTGTCCAAGGCTTTCTTACAAGCTGTAAAGACCACAAGACTTAATACTGGTCGTCCATTTCAAACCAGAACATCCCAACCATTTATTTCTTATCTCTACTTTAGGGCATCTGATGTAATGATCTACTATATAAGCGTAGCATACTTGTTTGTAAGCTCTTTAAGCGAGAGAGAAGGCACTGCCTCTCCTTCTTCATAGTAAAAGGGTTTTGGTAACCAGAAAAATAAATCTAGTGTGTTCTTGATCAGATTCCCTTAGACTATCCCTTTCTTAATCTCTAAATCTCTCTCAAAGACTCTTGTTTCTGATCATAGTTCATACTATTAATCATCAGATTCTTTCTTCACCAAACAAACACTCATCTCGCTTTTGTTCTCTCTCACACACAACCAGAGTTGCTAGATCTCTTATAAAATCTAACATGTTGCTGACGCCTAGGGCCTATTTTGGAGGGTGCTCCCACTTGAGATTTTCCCTTCAGTATACGCCTGGCTTCCGATGGTGTAGGGGTATGAGAGGCATCACTATCCGTAGAGTGATCATCAGGTGCAAGAGTCTTAAGCTTCTGCTCCATCTGCTCCTGCAACGACTCTACTTGCTCTCGAAGCTGTTGGGAAAACGTGGTGGCAAGGGTTTGATTAGCTTCATTGATCTGTTGATTCATGAGTCGGGTCATGGTTGCCATCGCCTCAGCTGATAGCTCCATGGTACCTGCAATTATCAAGAACAATCTAAAGTAAACCTAATTTTTTTTTTTTGTTTATAATGTTGATAGCCAAATCGAATGAACCCTAATAGCTATCGATTGAATGATTGACAAGTAAGAAACGAATTGTAAAAGCATAGGGATAGAGTTTCGCTTAGCCTTTGGTTCAGAGTTGGCTCTGATACCACGTGATAGGATCCTAGGGATCTATCTGAAGCAAAGGCGGCTGAGCTTGGATCACGATCAATGACTCCCTCGTGAAGGAGTGTTGCGCAAGGAATGGATGGAATGAGATGGATGAAGGTAGCGATGGAGAATGGATTCGTCTCTCAACTGATATGGATTGCAGCAGAGATGGATAGAAGTTTCTCTTGGAATCTAGGAGATTATAAGAGGAACGGATTCGAACTTGAAGAATCAGGGAGGCTATTTCTTGCTCAGAAATACACTAGGGTTTTCACGTCAAACTTGGCTGCTCACAAAAGAGAGATCACGCCATACTTATAACAAAAGAAAGCAAGGGTTTTCGCCAGCCAAAAACAGCAAGGCGTTTGAAAGAAAACAACAAGTCTTTTAAAAATAAAACAACAAGGCGTCCACTAGAACAAGGATGTGGTGCCATTTATACTAAGTGATAATACTTAGTAAATTTGATGTAGTGATGAGCCTGCCTCGTTAAAAACCTTGATGAGGAACCTCCTACCTTCCAAATCATCACCAAGGAAAAGAGTACAGAAATCACCACTTAGTTACTTAGTGGTTATCACTTAGTTCTTCCGTCATGAGGGTAGTCAGGTTGAAGAACTCGGGTTCAGTTTCGTCTGGATTGATTCCTTCCATTGCAATGAGTGTATGAGCTTCCTTAGCTAGCTCTCTTGCCCTGGAGCGTGTGATTCTCCCCACGGGTTCTAGCTCAGATTCTTCCAGGCTAGTCATGATCACATCAGCTAGATACATTGAGGCCTTTCTCTGTTGATCCAGATGTCATAAGAGAGAGGTATGAAGAAGACAAGGTCTTCAGCCTTCTATTGAATCTAAGTCCATCATACAGCCAGTTAATCAAGCAAGTTTTAAGGGAATGTAAGCTTCCTAACCTAGATGGAATTTGTTCTCTTGTTCAAAGAGAACAAATATCATATACTCTCTTTACAAGGGAAAGGAAGCCATCGCTCAAGGATATTCACAATAAGAATGGAAGGATGGTTCTTTTACCAGGACATAAGAAGGCCAAGAAAAGACGTACAAGGCCGTACCATGGTCGACCCGGGTGAACTTGGTCGAAAGTTACCTGAGGTAAATGTAACTCGACCAAAAGTTACATTTACCATTTACCACCCCGACTCAAGCTTGTTTCGCGGATTAGGAAGATCAAAAGGAAGAGCTGTGGACAGGCTGGCTCATGTGGCTAAGAAAGGAAGAGCATCTGGTCAAGATACCTTTGGCATCTCACGTGTGAAGCTTCTTGTCCAAGTATTTGAATTAGGCGCCTAAACGAGCCTTGACTCTACATGCTTAGTCTTCTTCCCGTTGAAACCTTATCCTCTTGTTGCCCTAAGCTTTACTCTATATATTGTAACCCTCTCGTCGAGTATTAATCAATCAAGCAACTCATTTCTTTTTCTCTTAGTCTCTCTAGTCTCTCGGTTCATCCGAAATGGGTTCTTAGATACAAATCTCTCAAAGTCTCTTCCTTTAGTCTCAAATCCTCTCAATCTCTTCTTTCTTTCTCATTATACTCAGATCCAGGTATCAGAGCCAGGTTCACTTGAATCTAGGTTCATATGAGTTCGTTCACACAAAGTTTCATCCTTTTGTTCTCTAAAGTTCAAGTCTCACCCTTTTTGATCCGAGAATAGAGAATATAAAGACTACAGTCATTCCGGTTACCCTCACGGGTGGAAACTACCTGCTTTGGTCTCGTGTGGCAAAGACAGTCGTGGGAAGTAAGGGTCTTTGGAGTCACATCCCTGAGAGTGAAGATCCAAAACTCATTACTCATGAAGGCGACAAAGAGGTGGTGGTTTGCGATGAAGTGAAGTGGATCCAGGAGGACAACCTGATGATATCCATTCTCTAGAGCTCACTGGATCCGTCGATCTTGGAGGCCTATAGCTACTGTGAGAAGGCCAAAGATCTATGGGATACACTCCAAAAAGTGTATGGAAACATCTCAAACCTCACCTAGGTGTTTGAGATCAAGATAGCTATCAACAACTTAGCCCAAGAAGTCATGGAGTTTACTAAACACTTGGGAAAGTTTAGAGCTTTATGGTCTGAGCTTGAGATGCTGAGGCCTAGTACTACTGATCCGGATGAGCTTAATGAGAGGCGTGAACAAGAAAAGGTCTTCGGCCTATGAATATCCTTGAGAGCTGGCTTCCTTTCCCTTGTAGATCATGGACCAGCTTACCAAAGAGGGTAAAGAGATCTTAGACGAGCCACCTGATGCTACCATGTACCAGCAGCCTGGTGATGATGCTTTGACCATTCCAGAAAGTCCCATGACCCGTTCCAGAGCCAAGAAACTCAAAGAGACCATTGGAGGATTACTCACTTCATATCCACAACAAGAAGAAAGTCTTGGACACTGTTTGATGGTCCGAGATATCTTGATCACCATTCAAGCTATCTATACATCAAGCTGAGCTAGTGTTTAGGCAAGACATTTGGTGTGTGCTCTTTTCCTTGCTTTTGTTTTTGTCCCATGAGCTTTTTTGGAGGAAGGTTTTTAACGAGGCCACGACTTGTCTTACGAATCACCTAGGCCCTATCTTATCCCAAGACTACTTGAAGACTATCTATTTTTATCTTATGTTATTTTAAGACTATGATTTTTATTTTATAGTTTCTGAAACCCTAGAGCTTGTTCTTTGGTTTCTCTATTTAAAGGTTTCCGCAAACACTTTGAGAACTTAAGAAATCTAATATCAAAATCTTTTGTTCATCTTTGGCGGCTCTCTCTCTCTAGTTGTTAAGTGTTCTTCTGGTGTGTAATATTCAGAGCGTTAAGGGTGTCTATCTCGGTGTGTCATATCCGACTACTCATCAAGGAGTATCATGAGATCTCTCATCCCTCTTGTGTCACCATTCATTCCACAACCTTGAAGAACTTGACTCTCTGATTCGTTCTTGTAAGGATCTATCCTCCCATCAACCAAAGAAGCATCCTAGGAGTGTGTCAACAAAGGAACAAACGAAATCAAGCAAAGGAACAATCGAAACAACAACTTGATCAATAGTATTTGAATTCTATTTCGATCAATTCCTTAAACTTCAATCAGAAATCACTTCGAAAAACAATAGATTGATAAGTTTGATTTAGTAAAAACGGATTCACAAACAAACAATTGATCACACACAAATAATGATATCAGATTGATCAACTTAAAACGTAATCCGAAAGGAAACCAAAGAGATCAAGTATTATCAACACAAGTAACAAACTTTTCTTCAGTTTTCGACAACGAATCACTTGATCAGATCAAAATGAACACAAAAACGGAGAGTCACAAACAGATTCAGGATCAAAAAATCACATCTAATCAGTTTTCAATCGTAAAGTATAGATCAATCCAAAAACTCAATAGAATAAGAATCGATCAAAAATAACCAAGAGGATTCGAGTACTACCTTAACCAGAGATGCTCTGATACCACATAATACACTCCTAGGATACCACTCTGGTTGGTGGGGGATAGATCCTTGATGAAACGAATCAGAGGCTTAAGTTTCACAAGGGAATGGATCGTTTGGTGACACAAGGGTTGCAGAAAGACTCCTTGATACTCCTAGATGGCTATATCGGATATGACACACCGAGATAGACACCCTTTTATTGCTGGATATTACACACAAACAAGAACACAAGACAACTCGTTTCAGCCGTCAAGAGAACGAAGAGAGAATGATAAAAAGATGCTTTCTTTAGAATAGGGTTTGCTCGAGTTTATATAGAGATAAGAAACACGCTCCATGGTCTCGAAAATAAAACATGAAATAAAAACCATAGTCTAAAATATAACATAAGATATCATATATATGTCTTCATTAATCTTGGACCGAGATTAGCACCTAGGGGATATGTAAAGTAGCTTGTGGCCACGTTAAAAACCTTCCTCCGTAAAACCTCCTTGGGACAAAACCGAGAGCAAGTAAAAGAGCACACACAAGTACTTTGCCTAAGTACTAATTCATCTAGATGAGGAGATATCTTTAATGGTGATCAAGGTATCTCGGATCATCAAGATTTGTCGAAGACCTTCTTCTTGTTTCCATGTGATTCTAAGTAATCCTCCAATGGCTCCATTTAGCTTCTTGGTTCTAGAACGAGTCATGGGGCCTTCTGGAATGGCTAAGGCATCTTCATCAACTGGTGGTTCCATTGGTGCATCCTCTTCTTTATTGAACTTTTCCATGATCACATCAATAGACCTCACATCTCACTGACTCTCCTAACATGAAGCCCTCTACTCTTTTTCCTTAGTGTGTTTTTATCCCACAAGGTTTTGCACACTAAGGTTTTAATGAGGGAGGTTCTTCATGTTTCCAATCTTTATCAGTTCCTATGGTCAAGCTTGAGTGGGAGTATTGAGATGAACCAAAGAGGAGAAGAAGAAGAAGCAAAAGAGAAAAGAAGAAGTGATATGGTTGGGTATTTTAACTCTGATACTTAAGCAAAGAGCTGTTCATGACCTGTCCCTTTCACCCCTGAACCAGCAGCAAGATATTTCCTTTGTTTATTCTTTTATTAACCTCTGGTCTGTCTCTATATACTGTCAACTCAAGCAGATGAGTAAACTAAGGAGAATAATCTCCCTTCTCTCTCCCAATCTCCAAATTCGTCACTCTCTGTCCTCTCTCTCCTCTCTCTCTCTAAACAATCCATAAACTAATTCTCTTGTTCTTACTCTGTTCTTCATTGTTCTTTACCCAAATCTCACCTAAACTCAACTATTCTCCTCACACTTTCACAATTCTAACAATCACAAGGTGAAGATGGCCGAGAGGTTGTAGTTATTGATGAAACCAAATGGGTTCAAGAAGACTTTCGGGTGTTGTCAACCATCCAAAACTCTTTATACCCAAGTATCCTAGAGGCATACTCCTACTGTGAAACCTCTAAGGAACTATGGGATACTCTGTATAAGGTGTATGGGAATGTCTCCAACCATAGCAGAGTCTTTGAAGTGAAGAGAGCCATCAATTCTCTCAAGCAAGAAGACATGGACTTCAATCAGTTCTTTGGGAAGTTCAGGTCACTATGGGCTTAGCTTGAAATGCTCAGACAGAGTTCAACTGATCCAGTGGTGTTAAATGAAAGGCGTGAGCAAGACAAGGTCTTTAGACTTCTCTTGGTCCTTAACCCTTGCTACAACAATTTGATTAAGCACATACTCAGAGCTCAGAAGCTACCATCCTTGGATGAAGTGTGTGCTCAAATCCAGAGGGAACAAGGGTTAGTGGGTTTATTTGAAGGAAAGGGAGAGCTCACCATGTCACACAAGGTGGAAGTAGCAGTAGCTAACAAGGGATACTACAAGCAGGATGATAGGAAGGTGTGGGTGTGTGATCATTGCAAGAAGAAAGGCCACATGAAGGACAAGTGTTGAATCCTTCACCCTCACCTCAAACCTGCCAAGTTCAAAGAGCCAAGGAGTCAGTACATGGACGCAAGAGCAAAATTCTCCTTAGACACGCTAGAACCATCCACACCATCTATGTGCTCAACCATCTGGTGAAGCCAAAGCCATGGCAACAAGTGCTCTGTCTACCTTGAGGACCACTCAGGATGAGAATATCAAGAGGTCAGACCTTGATGCTCTTATCAAAGCCCTCAAGGAGAACTCTGGTATTGTTCTTGGAACCTCTCTAAATGCATTACACACTACTGGTTAGAATCCTAAACAACTAGTGATAGATTCAGGGGCTTCTCACCACATGATAAGTGATGCTAGTCTAATCAGTAACATAGAACCTGCCTTAGGTAATGTGATGATAGCTAATGGTGAGAAAGTACCCATTAAAGGTATAGGGAACATGAAACTGTTTAACAAAGATTCAAAGGCATTTTACATGCCTACATTCACTTCTAATTTGCTATCTGTTAAAAAGGCAACTAGTGATCTGAATTGTTTTGCTGTTTTTAGTCCTAATGATGTCTACTTTCAGGATATTGAGACCAGTAGTTTACTTGGCAAAGGTGTGACCAAGAAGGGGATGTATCTGCTTGAAGACACCAAATGCTTATATGATTTATCTTATGCTTTTAGTTCATCTCCTGTTTTACCTAAAGATGCAATGTCGCATGATAGACTAGGACACCCTCATTCACGTGCACTGAGCTTGATGTTGCCTAGTATTTCCTTTAAGAATGATAGTTGTGAGGCTTGTATTCTTGGTAAACATTCCAAATCTTATTTCTCTAAATCAGTAACAATGTATGAAAGTTGCTTTGATCTCTTTCACTCTGATGTTTGGACTGCACCCTGTTTATCAAGAGAAAACCACAAGTATTATGTGACATTTGTAGATGAGAAATCAATATATACTTAATTAACCTTGCTTCAATCAAAGGATAGGGTGTTAGAAGTGTTAAACCTGAAGAGAAAAATGGACCACTAAAGGCCATGTGAAAAGTTAGGGCAAAAACCCATTAGAAGTCTGATCAAGGACTAAAGAGGGTCCATAAGCTTATGCTGAGCAAAAACAATGACCATGGAGAGCTTATGATCAAGGAGGAAGTGTTTGGGAATTTTTTGGAGCCATTGGACGAATTGTGCAAAAATAAGGTCGACCGTACGGACGACCGTACGGACTGTATGGACCGTACGGACATGGTCGACACAGAACACTCCTAGATCAACTTTATGGACGAGTTTGGGCGAAGGTCAAAGTGTACAGACCACCCATCCGTACACTGTCCGTACGGTTGAGCAGATTGGCAGTTTTGGAATTACCTTCGGTTTAAATCAATTTAAACCGAACCAAACGACTTCTCTGGCTACCATTTGAAGATAAGGAGGCAAGTGGATGTTTGGGGAAAAATGGATCAGAAATAATATGCTCAAAAGATACCTTTGTCAAGAAAGGAAGGTGTGAGGAAATTTCCTCACCTTATCCACAAACCGGCTCGCCTCCAGCTTGTTCCAGCCTGTCAAAACGTGTGTGCTCTCCTGTCCACATAATTCAAACCGAGGATCGTCTTTTTGTTGACTCCAAATGCTTAGGGTTTATTTGTTTCAGCTTATTTTTCTATTTAAAGGCCTTATAGGTGTTTGTAAACATTAAGTGAGAGAGTCGGGTTTCCCCTCCTCCTTCCTAATCTTTTCTGGGTTCTAAATCTCTCTTCTTCAGTCTCTTAGTCTCTGGTTCTTCAAGGCTCACGAATCTCTCTTTAGTCTCGTTATTCTCTTAGTCTCATCCACAATCTTATTCTCTGATCAAGTCTTCTTTTCTTCTTGTCATTACAAGATCAGTCCAAACCTGTTTAGGTTGGATCTCCTCACACAACCCACGGCCTGAACTCTGATAAACTTTCATGGTATCAGAGCCAGGTTCATCAGAACCTGGTTCATCAGCATCCACAAGCTCAAGCTCTCTCCCATGCCATTTCTAAGCTAATGAAGAAGCTTCTGTCTAGCCAGTCGTTTAAACCCTTCAAGATGGAAACTTTGTCATCTATGGCATGCCCAGAATCTATTCTCAGTTCATCCTCCTCTCCCATGTTCGTTCTGGAGAAAGAAGGCCAGTGGAAGCTTGTCCAAGCCGTTCTTCCTCACTGTCCAAAGAGAAACCTTTTAAAGAAGGAAACTTTCAACTTGGATCTTGGTGTAGGCGACTCAAACATGGAGAAAGTTGGTGTCTTTTGGCATGATGGATTCAAGAGAAGATCACACAAAGAAGGCGATGTTGGTTCCCAAATCTACAACCCAAAATCTGTCCATTCATGAATTGTTTAACCATGGAGGTTCAAGGAACCAGCCCAGGTTC
This sequence comes from Moricandia arvensis, assembly GCA_905132765.1. Classification (NCBI taxonomy): domain Eukaryota; kingdom Viridiplantae; phylum Streptophyta; class Magnoliopsida; order Brassicales; family Brassicaceae; genus Moricandia; species Moricandia arvensis. The sequence continues at coordinate 12,769 of CAJHQP010002438.1, forward strand.
CTTGATTGTAAGATAATTTCCTTCCCTTGTATAAAGCTTGAGTCTTTTTGATATGGTCGTGTGGTGTGGTGTGTATTCTTGTCCTGGGGTTCTAAACTCATGAAGAAGCTTCAGTCTAGCCAGTCGTATAAACCCTTCAAGATGGAAAGTTTATCATCCATGGCGTGCCCAGAAGCTATTCTCAGTTCATCCTCCTCTCCCATGTTCGTTCTGGAGAAAGAAGGCCAGTGGAAGCTTGTCCAAGCCGTTTTTCCTCACTGTCCAAGGAGAAACCTTTTAAAGAAGGAAACTTTCAACTTGGATCTTGGTGTAGGCGACTCAAACATGGAGAAAGTTGGTGTCTTTTGGCATGATGGAGTCAAGGGAAGATCACGCAAAGAAAGAGATGTTGGTTCCCAAATCTACAACCCAGAATATGTCCATTCATGAATCGTTTAACCATGTAGGTTCAAGGAACCAGCCGAGGTTCCTTGATTGTAAGATAACTTCCTTCCCTTGTATAAAGCTTGAGTCTTTTTGATATGGCCGTGTGGTGTGGTGTGTATTCTTGTCCTGTGGTTCTTTATAAAGCTTGCTAGATACTGTCCCAGGTTGCTTAAAGGTCTTGTGTGATGTTTGATTGTTAAAAGACCATACCTTGTTCATTGCATGAATGTCTATTGGGGTGTTAGATAGTGTATCAGCTCCAGTGATTGCATTCATGACTGATTAGAACATGTTAAGGTGTTTTGCATTTTCATCATTCACTTGGTTGGTTGCTGCCTTATGTTGAGCACCCAGAGTAATGTCTAAGGATGCGGTTAAGGTGGCCTAGTTTTGCCTAAATGAAATGTGTTTTATCTTAACAGATCATGCATTGTCATTTAGGAAGTTGCATTCCTGTTGACATTGGAGATCAAACTTGATGATTAGTCAAGTTTTTATCCCAATGCTTGTGGCCTAATATATTCTGAGTTTGAGGGCTGTACAGGAACATAAGAAGTGTTCAGTGTCTAACCAAACCAAGTAAGAAATGCTGTTGCCCATTGAGAAGCAATGGAGAGTTTGCTTTTGTGCAGATATAATGGCGTTAAGACACTGCTGTGGAAGTGGTGTGCTGCTAGTTCAAGAGGCACACAAGTAGGAGTGGTCATCACTTAAGTCAATGGAAGAGTGGTGACCAAAGGCACTGAAGCTAAAGAATTGGCGAACACGGTTTTAGATATCTCTTGAGCTCATTCCAAGTTTGGACCCAAATCTCAGCCAAACTGGAGAAAGAAACTCAAGTGAGCTACCAGAAGTACCATCAAGCTCAGTGACCTGTATTGATCCGAGAAGAGTTGCATTGGGGGCTAAGCATCAAGTCTGAAAAGGATGGAGGTGTTCCTCAAGAGCCAAGTCTGAAGCTGCCTCAAGCAGTAATGACCAAAGACGGGTTGGGCTAAACCCAACAAGAAATACTGACCTGTGTTCATGGAAGTTTAAGGAATCAGCCCAGATTCCTTAGCTGTAAGCAAATCCTTTATCCCTTAATAAGAGTTTACTTTGGTGTGCATGGAGTGTTGTTGGTCCCAGGATCTCCTGGCTTGTTTGCAGCATTGTTTTGTGTTCTGATTCTCGGTCTTGCATAAGCATCATAGTGGTGGTTTAGTATTGTCTTGTGCATTGTCATATCTCTTTTGGTCTTGGTGTGTAGAACTGAATGTCTCTGCTACTTGCATCATGAGAATTGTTTAGACTGTTTTGCATTCATAAGCATCTAGGTAGTGATTTAATCCGGTTTTTTGTTGCTTGGATGTTAATGACATAGTTAATCCATCAGAGATATCAAGTAGGATTTAGAATTGTGTCTAAACTACTTGAATCTATTGTCTTGATGAAACTATTGCTCATTAACATATCTGGTTGTTTTCTTGCATTCGGTTTAGGTTGTTTAAAATGGATCAAATAGTGGTTAGTTCAGATTGAATCTGCTGCATTCTTATAGTTGCTGCCTAAGATTGTTGCATTCATATATGGTGCATCTAAAAATCCAGCCTAGTTGCAAGTGCTCTGTTTCAAGCTTGCATTGCATCTAGAGAAGTTTAAATTGCCTTGTCTTGTTCTGTGGTTTGTTGGTTTCAAGTTTTTCTTTTAGCTTGTTGAGGCATTGGTGATCAAACTGGATGTGTGATCTTGGTTTGTTACCAATGGGATGATCTAATCTTGCAATGAGTTGTGGTGATGTTAGGTACACAAGATTTGATACAGTGACAAACCAAACCAAGGTGACAGGATTATGTTCTAAATGCCATTGCATATCATCAATGGACGAGTCAGTCCACAAACTACAGGAAGTGTAGTGTGATTGAGTATGCAATGAGAGGTTGATGCCATTGTATGATACCACTTGGACGTGTCAGTCCCAAAGTCTACGAGAAGTGTACAGTGGGATATCATAAAATGAGAGACTACCTTGTGAGGGCTCTTAAGTTGATTCAAACACCAATATTTCCTGGTATTAGGAAGAGAGCCAAAACTCACAAGGGTAAGGACATCAAGTCTTGTAAAGACTGATGGTTCCTAAGACCATGAATATGCCCATTGCCAACAATCCATGGGAAGTCCATAGCCCACTCCAAAGAGTGTAGAGAGGATGTTGTGAAAATGGAGAGCTGCCTTGCGGTTCTGTCCATGGTGGTTCAGTCACCATAGCCTACATATCAGGAGAGTGTAGAGAGGACAGTAGACAAGCAAGGAAAAGCATCACCAAGAGGGTGCTGCTATGAAGATCATCACCAAAGTCATGAGGAGGCCGATGATCTAAAGGCAATGGAGCAAAGGACATGCTAATCTTCCCATTGCATACCATTCCATGGACGCATCAGTCCATTCAAATACAAGGAGTGTATAGAGAATGGGTCATGCAATGAAGAGAAAGTATCTTGTGAGGATCTCTCTGTGGTGATTCAAACACCCTTGTTCCTGTTAAGGAAGAGAGTAAACTCACAAGAAGAAGGCCATCACAAAGTCAAGAAGACTGGTGGTCCTAGGTCCAGTATCAAGCCTTTGCAAGGACTTCAACAAAGGATAATCCAAACGGGTCTAGGCAGTGGTGTGTCTATGCAAAGATGCTGTTCAGAGCAGTCTTGGTTGTGTGTCTATGAAAGCTCAGTTCAATGCGGACTCAGTGGTGAGGTGATTGAAACTGAAGCTGAAAGCTCGACACAACCTCCCATCAAGTTGGTGTTACCATGAAGAGGTTGCAACTGGCCAAATATGGGGGATTCAAGTGACAAATTAGTCACTCCTCATCCAAACAAAAAGGGAAGTAACTTGAACTCAATCTATTTCAAGTCATACATCATTCTTCTTAAATATCGAAATGGTTTTGTAAATTCTTGAATAGATTGGTTCTGATTGTTATGGTTAAATGGAATAACTTCTAGTGCTTGAGCCTTAGTTTAAACTATCATTGATATCTTGCTTCTTTTAGAAGAATGTCTAAGTTGCTAGAATCACTGGTTTTGTTTTAATCTATTGAGCCTCGCCTAAGTGTCTTATTCTTGCATTTTTTATAAGTACTGATGCACCATTGGGATAATGTATCAGGTACCATTACCAGTACTTGAGCCTCACTGAAGATGATCATAGTCGTCTTCCTAACTTCTCCAAGATGGCCTTGAAGTCAGTTGAGAGGGGAAGATCCAAACCGGGTCTATGAATAGGTCAAGCCGATTTCTATGTGTGTGCAAGCCTTGTATTGTTGGCTGCAAGAGTTTAGGCCACGATCCAGAGTCCTTTCTGTTCAACCACACTGGTTCTAAGGCACAAAGGCTCAATGGCCAATCCCTAGGCCTTGAATGAGCTTACTCTTTTCCTTATCAAGGTTTTATCCATAAGGAGGGTTTTCTTTGATAAGGTTTTTAATGAGGAGTGACTTCAGGGTTCCAAGCTTGACTCAGGATCTATAGAGTCAAGCTTAAGGGGGAGTGTTTAACCTGAAGTGATATTCATATCACTAAAGGTTGATGTGCAAAGCTTGGGCAAAACCTATTAGAAGTCTGATAAAGGACTAAAGAGGGTCCAAAAGCTTATACTGAGAAATAACAAGGTTCAATAAGGGCTTAAGCTCAAGAAGGAAGTGTTTGGGAAGATTTGGGAGCCATTGGGGGAAAGTGCAAAAATATGGTCGATCGTACGAACAGTCATATGGCCTGTACGGCCTTGTACGGACTGTACGGACATGGTCGACCCAAAACAATTCCTGGTTCAACTTTTGGATGAGTTTGGGCGATGTGAAAAATCCGGGTTGAGGTGTACGGACGGGTGGTCCGTACACAGTCCGTACGGACGAGCGATGGAGCAGTTTCGGGTTTGTCTTCGGTTTGATCACTTTAAACAAAACCAATTCAAATCTCTTGTGACTGATTGAAACTAAGGAGGCAAGGAAACAGCTGTGTCTAAATGGATAAGAGGAATATGCTATAAAGATGCTTATCGAAAAGAAGGAATGAACTTGGACTGATCATTGGCAAGGTTCATGTGCATTGCTGGCCAATTCCTTGCGAAGCTTTCCTAGGCGCGCCCAGGCTGTCTCCAGCCTGTATAAAGACCATCTGACTTCATCAAAACCCGTCCATTCCCTCAGGCTCCTGTATAAAGACCATCTGACTTCATCAAAAACCGTCCATTCCCTCAGGCTTTATCAGCCCTTAGATATAGGTTAATGTTTGCTTCTTGTATTGCCTATAAGGCCTCATTATCGATTGTAAACATTTCAAGTGAGAGAGTGGGGTTTCCCCTCCTCCTTCCTAATCTTTTCTGGGTTCTAAATCTCTGTTCTTCAGTCTCTTAGTCTCTGGTTCTTCAAGTCTCACGAATCTCTCTTTAGTCTCGTTATTCTCTTAGTCTCATCCACAATCTTATTCTCTCATCAAGTCTTCTTTTCTTCTTGTTATTACAAGATCAGTCCGAACCTGTTGAGGTTGGATCTCCTCACACAACCCATGGCCTGAACTCTGGTAAACTTTCAGTTCTTGTATCAATCTCACAGCCACTTTATCTTTCTAGATTCAGATGGTGTGTCGATTGGTTTCTAAGAGGATTCAATCACAAGTTGATTGTCTCTTCCATTCTTGAAGAGTGAGTTCATGTTCTTTGCTGTTCTTTGCTTTTCCAACATGGTATCAGAGCTTTGTTGTTCTTCTTGGGCTGAACTCATATCTTTTGTGTCGATTTCTTCATCTTAATCTCTCTCTCTCTGACTTTAAAATTCGTTTTGAGGAGCTGTGTGGCTAGGATTCAGAACTTGGACAGTATAGAGTTTAGATGAAGTATGTTTTCAAAATCTGAGTGTTTACTAGTCATTAAAAGTTTTTTTTATCAGTGACTCTCCCCTTGATCTCCTCACTTTTTAAGCTTTTGGAGGAAAGATTAAAATCTCTTCATACCATCTTGAGGAAGAGAGAAAAGATTAAACTTGTGTCCTGAAAAACTCTTGAAAGAAAAAAAAAATATTTCGATTTCAAAAATATTTCGATTTCAAAAATATTTTGTGTTCTTCATTTTGTCTAATGATTTCTCCAAAGAGGACAACATAGAGTTCTGTTTTGGTTTCTTTTGTCCTATGTTTAAGCTGTGATCCTAATCTTGAGTTGGGATCCTAAATTAAGCCTAAGGGAGGGAAATGAAACAAAAGACTTCATCTGTTTTGTGCTTTAAAATCAGTTTTAAAAGATGAAGTTCTTGTTTGTTTTGTCTCAAACATTATCATTATTTCTACCCTTGGTCTCTCAATATTTTTCACAACTAGGTGAAAGATTTAAAGTCTAATGAAACCAATGCTTGAGGGAGGGAGAAAAATTGATGGTGATTTGAAGAAAAGTGATTTGTAAGAACATTTGAATTTCAGATTTAAAAAAAAAAAGCTCTTTGAAAGGCTTTGAATTCTGAAAATGTTTTGAACAGATTCTTGAGTATTCTGATTTTGAAATTGTTTTTAAAATGTGTTAACTGGTGGCATGTTCATGCCTCACCAGCATTGTTGATCAGCCATGATTCTTGAAGGACATGGACTGAAAACTGCTTCCACATTCTCTCATTCTCCATCATACTCTTGTTACTTATTCTCACATTCTCTGGTTACTTATACTCTCTAGTTACTTTATTCTCTCCATCACTCACTAATTTTGTGCTTTGAATCTGTCCATACTCAACAGGTTCTAAGTCTAAGAATGGTGATTGGTGTTTCTTCTCGGTTGTCTCAAGAAGACAATGCGAGTTTGGTTGATCTAAAGCAGCATCAGAAGCTTTGGGAGTTAGAACCAATGGCCTCAGCTTCATGGACCCAAGACAAGATATTAGGGAGAAGAGACTGAAAGTGATGAATCAGCTCATCAACAAGATGTTTGCCTAAGGGTCTTTAAGCTTCATGATGAAGCATCAGGAAGACACAGCTCACAAGCATGGAGTCCTTCTGTTTTTTTAGTTAAAAGAAGTGGTCACACACGGTTCTCATGGTGTCACACACACTCAACAATCAGTTCAGATCATGGCTCAAGCCATGAGTCACTTTTGGCGGTTCTATAGACAAGTCCAAGCCGCAATTCAGCTCATCGATCAATGAAGCCTCAATCTCAAATCAAACCAAGGTCATAGCTATCCCAATGCACCGTAAAGGCTATACTCTTTTTGTCCTCATCATGCTTTTATCCCAAGTGGTTTTACATGGTGAGGTTTTTAATGAGGTAGTCATTTGCATGTTGTAAGCTTGGCCTTTGGAACCAATGGCTTCCGCAGCCCAAGCTTGAGGGAGGGTATTAAAGTGTATCAAGAAAAGGAGATGTGAAGGCCAAACAAAGGAAGTGAAGGCCAAGCATCTCCACACCAAAATGAAGAAGAAGAAGCTATCCAAGCCATGAGGAAGCCTCAATGAAGATAACACACGGCCAAGATAGAGATTGTGCAAAGATATGACATGTGTACTTAAGAGAAGGAGGCTGTAGAGTCCTGAAGTGTGTTGCAAGATGTGTACTTAAGAGAAGGAGGCTGTAAAGTCATGCATGAAGTGTGTTACAAGTATTCAAGACTTGTGCAACAAGGAAAGGAGCCAGCAAGCTGAGAATGATCAAGGAGCCATGTGCAAAGATTGTGCAAAAATAATCATGTGCAAAGATTGTGCAAAAATAATCATGTGCAAAGTTTGTACAAAAAGATTATTTTGCACAAGAAAGATAATGAAGTGCAAAGTTGGGTCAGCCTGAAAACACCCAAATATCTGTTAAACCTGAAGTGAGAAATGGACCACTAAAGGCCATGTGCAAAGTTAGGGCCAAAACCCATTAGAAGTCTGATCAAGGACTAAAGAAGGTCCAGAAGCTTATGCTGAGCAATAACAAGGTTCAAGAAGGGTTTATGATTAAGAAGGAAGTGTTTGGGAAGATTTGGGAGCCATTGGGCGAAAGTGCAAAAATAGGGTCGACTGTACGGACAGTCGTACGGCCTGTACGGCCAGTTGTACGGCCTGTACGGCCTTGTACGGACTGTACGGACATGGTCGACCCAAAACACTTCCTGGTTCGACTTTTGGGTGAGTTTGGGGAATGTGCAAAATCCGGGTCAAGGTGTACGGACGGGTGGTCCGTACACAATCCGTACGGTCGAGAAATAAAGCAGTTTCGGGTTTGTCTTTGGTTTGATCACTTTAAACCAAAGCAATTTGAATCCCTTGTGACTGATTGAAGCTAAGGAGGCAAGGGATCATTTGGGACGAGATGGATAAGAGGAATATGCTCTCAAGATGCTTATCCAAAAGAAGGAATGAACTTGGACTGATCACTGGCCAGGTTCATGTGCATTGCTGGCCTATTCCTGGCCAAGCTTTCCAACGCGCGCCCAGGCTGTCTCCAGCCTGTATGAAGATCATCTGACTTCATCTGAACCGTCCATTCTCTCAGGCTTTATCAGCCCTTAGATATAGGTTAATGTTTGCTTCTTGTATTGCCTATAAAGGCCTCATTATCAATTGTAAACGAATTAAGAGAGAGAGTGGGGTTTCCCCTCCTCCTTCCTATTCTTTTCTGGGTTCTAAATCTCTGTTCTTCACTCTCTTAGTCTCTGGTTCATTAAGTCTCACGAATCTCTCTTTAATCTCTTTATTCTCTTAGTCTCTTCCACAATCTTATTCTCTCATCAAGTCTTCTCTTCTCCTTGTTATTACAAGATCACTCCGAACCTGTTGAGGTTGAAGCTTCTCACACAACCCACGGCCTGAACTCTTATAAACTTTCATGGTATCAGAGCCAGGTTAATCAGAACCTGGTTCATTAGCATCCACAAGCTCAAGCTCTCTCTCTCTCATGCCATTTCTAAACCATTGAAGAAGCTTCTGTGCATCCAGTCGTTTAAACCCTTCAAGATCGAAACTTTATCATTCATGGCGTGCCCAGAAGCTATTCTCAGTTCATCCTCCTCTCCCATGTTCGTTCTGGGGAAAGAAGGCGAGTGGAAGCTTGTCCAAGCCGCTCTTCCTCACTGTCCAAGGAGAAACCTTTTAAAGAAGGAGACTTTAAACTTGGATCTTGGTGTGGCGACTCAAACATGGAGAAAGCTGGTGTCTTTGGCATGATAGGGGTCAAGGGGGAAGGTCACACAAAGAAGGAGGTGTTGGTTCCCAAACCAGCAACCCAAATCTGTCTAGTCATGAACCGGTTAACCATGGAGGTTCAAGGAACCAGCACAGGTTCCTTGACTGTAAGATAACTTCCTTCCCTTGTTTAAAGCTTGAGACTTTTGTTATGGCCGTGTGGTGTAGTGTGTGTTCATGTCCTGAGGGTCTTATAAAGCTTGCTAGATACTGTCCCAGGATGCTTAAAGGTCTTGTGTGCTGTGATTGTCAATAAGGCCATACCTTGTTCTCTGTTTGAATGTGTATTAGGGTGCTAGATAGTGTATCAGCTCCAGTGATTGCATTCGTGACTGATTAGAACTTGTTAAGGTGTTTTGCTGTTTCATCATTCACTTGGTTGGTTGCTGCCTTATGTTGAGCACCTAGAGTAATGTCTAAGGATGCGGTTAAGGTAGCCTAGTTTTGCCTAAATGAAATGTGTTTTATCTTATCAGATCATGCATTGTCATTTAGGAAGTTGCATTGCTGTTGACATTGGAGATCAAACTTGATGATTAGTCAAGGTTTGATCCCAATGCTTGTGGCCTAATCTATTCTGGAGTTTGAGTGCTGTACAGGAACATAAGAAGTGTTCGGTGTCTAACCAAACCAAGTAAGTAAAGGCGCTGCCCATTGAGAAGCAATGGAGAGTTTGTTTGTGTGAAGAGTTAGTGGCATTAAGACACTGCTGTGGAAGTGGTGTGCTGCTAGCTCAAGAGGCACATAAGTAGGAGTGGTCATCACTTAAGTCCATGGGAGACTGGTGACCAAAGGAACTGAAGCTAAAGAAATGGTGAACACAGTTTTAGATCTCTCTTGAGCTCATTCCAAGTTTGGATCCAAATCTCGGCCAAACTAGAGAAAGAAACTCAAGTGAGCTACCAGAAGTACCATCAAGCTCAGTGACCTGTATTGATCCGAGAAGAGTTGCATTGGGGGCTAAGCATCAAGTCTGAAAAGGATGGAGGTGTTCCTCAAGAGCCAAGTCTGAAGCTGCCTCAAGCAGTAATGACCAAAGACGGGTTGGGCTAAACCCAACAAGAAATACTGACCTGTGTTCATGGAAGTTTAAGGAATCAGCCCAGATTCCTTAGCTGTAAGCAAATCCTTTATCCCTTAATAAGAGTTTACTTTGGTGTGCATGGAGTGTTGTTGGTCCCAGGATCTCCTGGCTTGTTTGCAGCATTGTTTTGTGTTCTGATTCTCGGTCTTGCATAAGCATCATAGTGGTGGTTTAGTATTGTCTTGTGCATTGTCATATCTCTTTTGGTCTTGGTGTGTAGAACTGAATGTCTCTGCTACTTGCATCATGAGAATTGTTTAGACTGTTTTGCATCCATAAGCATATAGGTAGTGATTCAATCCGGTTCTTTGTTGCTTGCATGTTAATGACATAGTTAATCCATCAGAGATATCAAGTAGGATTTAGAAGTATGTCTAAACTACTTGAATCTATGATCTTGATGAAACTATTGCTCATTATCATGTCTGGGTGTTTTCTTGCATTCAGTGTAGGTTGTTTAAAATGGATCATATAATGGTTAGTTCGGATTGAATCTGTTGCATTCTAATAGTTGCTGTCTAAGATTGTTGCATTCATATATGGTGCATCTAAAATTCCAGCCTAGTTGCAAGTGCTTTGTTTCAAGCTTGCATTTCATCTAGAGAAGTTTAAATTGCCCTGTCTTGCTCTGTGGTCTGCTGGTTTCAAGTTTTCTTTTAGCTTGTTGAGGCATTGGTGATCAAACCGGATGAGTGATCTTGGTTTGGTCCCAATGGGATGATCTAATCTTGCATTGAGTTGTGGTGATGTTAGGTACACAAGTTGTGATACAGTGACAAACCAAACCACAGTGACAAGACAAAGGTCTAATGCCATTGCATATCATCACTGGACGTGTCAGTCCACAAACTACAGGAAGTGTAGTGTGATTGAGTATGCAATGAGAGGTTGATACCATTGTATGATACCACTTGGACATGTAAGTCCCAAAGTCTACAGGAAGTGTAGAGTGGGATATCATACAATGAGAGACTACCTTGTGAGGGCTCTTAAGGTGATTCAAACACCAATAGTTCCTGGTATAAGGAAAAGAGCCAAAACTCACAAGGGTAAGGACATCAAGTCTTGTAAAGACTGATGGTTCCTAAGACCATGAATTTGCCCATTGCCAACATTCCATGGGAAGTCCATAGCCTACACCAAAGAGTGTAGAGAGGATGTTGTGACAAATGGAGAGCTGCCTTGCGGTTCTGTCCATGGTGGTTCAGTCACCATAGCCTACATATCAGGAGAGTGTAGAGAGGACAGTCGACAAGCAAAGAAAAGCATCACCAAAAGGGTGCTGTAATGAAGATCATCACCAAAGTCATGAGGAGGCCGATGATCTAAAGGAGATGGAACAAAGGACATGCTAATCTTCCCATTGCATACCATTCCATGGACGCATCAGTCCATTCAAATACAAGGAGTGTATAGAGAATGGGTCATGCAATGGAGAGAAAGTATCTTGTGAGGATCTCTCTATGGTGATTCAAACACCCTAGTTCCTATTAAGGAAGAGAGTAAACTCACAAGAAGAAGGACATCACAAAGTCAAGAAGACTGGTGGTCATAAGGCCATGGATGGTTTGGATAGTTCACAAGCTTAGCTCCTCCCATAGTCTCGGAGTTAAGCTTGAGGGGGAGTCTGAATTCACATGCTCCATCCATGGTCCAGCTTCAAAGCCTTGCAAGGACTTCAACAAAGGATCATCTAACCTCACATTAAGTTGGTGTTGCCATGGAGAGGCTGCAACTGGCCGAGTGTGAGGGATTCAAGTGACAAACCAGTCACTCCTCATCCAAACAAAAAGGGAAGTAACTTGAACTCAATTCAATTCATGTCATTCATCATTTCTTCTTAAATCTCGGAATGGTTCTTAAATGCTTGAATAGATTGGCTCTGGTTGTTATGGTTAAAATAGAATAAGTTCTAGTGCTATTGCCTTAGTAGAAACCATCATTGATATCTTGCTTCATTTAGAAGAATGTCTAAGTTGCTAGAATCTCTTGTTTGGTTTCATTGTTTTGAGGTGTGCCTAAGTTTCTTTTTCTTGTGGATATACTTGATAAGTACTGATGCACCTTGGGATAATGTATCAGGTACCATTACCAGTGCTTGAACCTCACTGAAGATGATTATGTGTAAAGTTAGGGTGAGGCCATACAGATTTGGTACGGACGGATGTACTCGGACCATACGAATCTGTACGGACCAAGTAGACCCGAAAACTTTACATTCGACCAAATGAGGTTGTTTTGGGTCTATGAAGAGGTCAAGCCGAGTTCTATGAGGGTGCAAGCCTTTGTGTTGTTGGCTGCACGAGTTTAGGCCACGATCCAGAGTCCTTTGTGTCCAACCACACTGGTTCTAAGGCACAAAGGCTCAATGGCCAATCCCTAGGCCTTGAAGGAGCTTACTCTTTTCCTTATGAGGGTTTTATCCCTAAGGAGGGTTTTCTCTCATAAGGTTTTTAATGAGGAGTGACTTCAGGGTTCCAAGCTTGACTCAGGATCTATAGAGTCAAGCTTGAGGGGGAGTGTTAAACCTGAAGTGAGAAATGGACCACTAAAGGCCATGTGCAAAGTTAGGGCCAAAACCCATTAGAAGTCTGATCAAGGACTAAAGAGGGTCCAGAAGCTTATGCTGAGCAATAACAAGGTTCAAGAAGGGTTTATGATCAAGAAGGAAGTGTTTGGGAAGATTTGGGAGCCATTGGGCGAAAGTGCAAAAATAGGGTCGACTGTACGGACAGTCGTACGGCCTGTACGGCCAGTTGTACGGCCTGTACGGCCAGTTGTACGGCCTGTACGGCCTTGTACGGACTGTACGGACATGGTCGACCCAAAACACTTCCTGGTTCGACTTTTGGGTGAGTTTGGGGAATGTGCAAAATTCGGGTCAAGGTGTACGGACGGGTGGTCCGTACACAATCCGTACAGTCGAGAAATAAAGCAGTTTCGGGTTTGTCTTTGGTTTGATCACTTTAAACCAAAGCAATTCGAATCCCTTGTGACTGATTGAAGTTAAGGAGGCAAGGGATCATTTGGGACGAGATGGATAAGAGGAATATGCTCTCAAGATGCTTATCCAAAAGAAGGAATGAACTTGGACTGATCACTGGCCAGGTTCATGGGCATTGCTGGCCTATTCCTGGCCAAGCTTTCCAACGCGCGCCCAGGCTGTCTCCAGCCTGTATGAAGATCATCTGACTTCATCTGAACCGTCCATTCTCTCAGGCTTTATCAGCCCTTAGATATAGGTTAATGTTTGCTTCTTGTATTGCCTATAAAGGCCTCATTATCAATTGTAAACGAATTAAGAGAGAGAGTGGGGTTTCCCCTCCTCCTTCCTATTCTTTTCTGGGTTCTAAATCTCTGTTCTTCACTCTCTTAGTCTCTGGTTCATTAAGTCTCACGAATCTCTCTTTAATCTCTTTATTCTCTTAGTCTCTTCCACAATCTTATTCTCTCATCAAGTCTTCTCTTCTCCTTGTTATTACAAGATCACTCCGAACTTGTTGAGGTTGAAGCTTCTCACACAACCCACGGCCTGAACTCTGATAAACTTTCAATATCAATGTGCAAAACAAGGGTTGAAGATAATCTTTGGTGCAAAGTTTTTGCAAAAGAATCAAGACAAAGACAAAAGTGCATAATCCGGGTTCTTCCTATCTCGTTCAAGAAAGAAGAAAGAAGGTGTTGGCGCCAAGAGTGATCTTTGAATTTAAACAAAGATCACATGTGAAGCTTAAGAAAGAGAGCTGCTGGGAGCTGTCACTATCTCTTCCTTGCTGCAAAAACTCCTTTGTCCTATTCCTCCTTGGAGCTTCCTCATGTGTTTTATATTAGTTTCCTAGATATGCTTTGTTTATTCACCCTTTGTCTTGTTTATGCAAGTGTAACCTAAGATCTTTCTCTATAAATAGAGAGGAGAACCATTGTAATGGGAACACACATGAAAATAAGAGATAAGCTTTCATATAATCTGTGTACCTCCATCTCCTTTACTAAGTGTTAATCAAACTATTAACAATGCAGAGAGATAGGGTTACACGATTTTGGTTCTGCCTAAGGGTAGATCATTGCTTACCCATTCACTCTAAATCAGTCTAAACTCTTCTTTAATCTGTTATTAGTGTAGTTCTAGAGTTCTTGTTAAACCTAAAGTGATATTCATCTCTCTAAAGGTTGATGTGCAAAGCTTGGGCAAAACCTATTATAAGTCTGATCAAGGACTAAAGAGGGTCCAGAAGCTTATACTGAACAATAACAAGGTTCAAGAAGGGCTTATGATCAAGAAGGAAGTGTTTGGGAAGATTTAGGAGCCATTGGGCGAATGTGCAAAAATAGGGTCGACCGTACAGACAGTCGTACGGCCTGTACGGACTGTACGGACATGCTCGACCCAAAACACTTCCTGGTTCAACTTTTGGGTGAGTTTGGGTGATGTGAAAAATTCGGGTTGAGGTATACGGACAGGTGGTCCGTACACAGTATGTACGAACGAGCGATGGAGTAGTTTCGGGTTTGTCTTCGGTTTGATCACTTTAAACAGAACCAATTCCAATCTCTTGTGACTGATTGAAGATAAGGAGGCAAGGAAACATCTGGGTTGAAATGGATAAGAGGAATATGCTACAAAGATGCTTATCCAAAAGAAGGAAAGAACTTGGACTTATCATTGGCAAGGTTCATGTCCATTGCTGGACTATTCCTGGCCAAGCTTTCCTAGGCGCACCCAGGCTATCTCCAGCCTGTATAAAAACCATCTGACTTCATCTAAACCATCCATTCCCTCAGGCTTTATCAGCCCTTAGATATAGGTTAATGTTTGCTTCTTGTATTGCCTATAAAGGCCTCATTATCGATTGTAAACATTTCAAGTGAGAGAGTGGGGTTTCCCCTCCTCCTTCCTAATCTTTTCTGGGTTCTAAATCTCTGTTCTTCAGTCTCTTAATCTCTGGTTCTTCAAGTATCACGAATCTCTCTTTAGTCTCGTTATTCTCTTAGTCTCATCCACAATCTAATTCTCTCATCAAGTCTTCGTTTCTTCTCGTTATTACAAGATCAGTCTGAACCTGTTGAGGTTGGATCTCCTCACACAACCCACGGCCTGAACTCTGATAAACTTTCATGGTATCAGAGCCAGGTTAATCAGAACCTGGTTCATCAGCATCCACAAGCTCAAGCTCTCTCCCATGCCATTTCTAAACTAATGAAGAAGCTTATGTCTAGCCAGTCGTTTAAACCCTTCAAGATGGAAACTTTATCATCCATGGCGTGCCCATAAGATATTCTCAGTTCATCCTCCTCTCCCATATTCGTTCTGGAGAAAGAAGGCCAGTGGAAGCTTGTCCAAGCCGTTCTTCCTCACTGTCCAAGGAGAAACCTTTTAAAGAAGGAAACTTTCAACTTGGTTCTTGGTGTAGGCAACTCAAACATGGAGAAAGTTGGTGTGTTTTGGCATGATGGAGTCAAGGGAAGATCATGCAAAGAAGGAGATGTTGGTACCCAAATCTACAACCCATAATATGTCCATTCATGAATCGTTTAACCATGGAGGTTCAAGGAACCAACCCGGATTCCTTGATTGTAAGATAACTTCCTTCCCTTGTATAAATCTTGAGTCTTTTTGATATGGCTGTGTGGTGTGGTGTGTATT
Source organism: Moricandia arvensis (assembly GCA_905132765.1). NCBI lineage: Eukaryota > Viridiplantae > Streptophyta > Magnoliopsida > Brassicales > Brassicaceae > Moricandia > Moricandia arvensis. The sequence continues at coordinate 28,102 of CAJHQP010002438.1, forward strand.
CTTGTCGTGGGGTTCTTTATAAAAGCTTGCTAGATACTGTCCCAGGTTGCTTAAAGGTCTTGTGTGATGTTTGATTGTTAAAAGGCCATTCCTTGTTCACTTCGTGAATGTGTATTAGGGTGCTAGATAGTGTATCAGCTCCGGTGATTGCATTCATGACTGATTAGAACCTGTTAAGGTGTTTTGCATTTTCATCATTCACTTGGTTGGTTACTTCCTTATGTTGAGCACCTAGAGTAATGTCTAAGGATGCAGTTAAGGTAGCCTAGTTTTGCCTAAATGAAATGTGTTTTATCTTAACAGATCATGCATTGTCATTTAGGAAGTTGCATTACTGTTGACATTGGAGATCAAACTTGATGATTAGTCAAGGTTTGAACCCAATTCTTGTGGCCAAATTTATTCTGGATTTTGAGTGCTGTACATGAACATAAGAAGTGTTCAGTGTCTAACCAAACAAAGTAAGAAAAAGCGTTTCCCATTGAGAAGCAATGGAGAATTTGCTCGTATGCAGAGATAGTGGCGTTAAGACACTGCTGTGGAAGTGGTGTGCTGCTAGTTCAAGAGGCACACAAGTAGGAGTGGTCATCACTTAAGTCAATGGAAGAGTGGTGACCAAAGGCACTGAAGCTAAAGAATTGGCGAACACGGTTTTAGATATCTCTTGAGCTCATTCCAAGTTTGGACCCAAATCTCAGCCAAACTGGAGAAAGAAACTCAAGTGAGCTACCAGAAGTACCATCAAGCTCAGTGACCTGTATTAAAGTGTATCAAGAAAAGGATATGTGAAGGCCAGACAAAGGAAGTGAAGGCCAAGCATCTCCACACCAAACTGAAGAAGAAGAAGCTATCCAAGCCATGAGGAAGCCTCAATGAAGATAACACACGACCAAGAAAGAGATTGTGCAAAGATAGGAAGTGTTTACTTAAGAGAAGGAGGCTGTAGAGTCATGAAGTGTGTTGCAAGTATTCATGACTTGTGCAACAAGGAAAGGAGCCAGCAAGCTGAGAATGATCAAGGAGCCATGTGCAAAGATTGTGCAAAAATAATCATGTGCAAAGTTTGTACAAAAAGATTATTTTGCACAAGATTTGCACAAGAAAGATAATGAAGTGCAAAGTTCGGGTCAGCCTGAAAACACCCAAATATCAATGTGCAAAACAAGGGTTGAAGATAATCTTTGGTACAAAGTTTGTGCAAAAGAATCAAGACAAAGACCAAAGTGCATAATCCGGGTTCTTCCTATCTCGTGAAAGAAAGAAGAAAGAAGGTGTTGGCGCCAAGAGTGATCTTTAAATTTAAACAAAGATCACATGTGAAGCTTAAGAAAGAGAGCTTCTGGGAGCTATCACTATCTCTTCATTAATGAAGAAACTTCATTGTCCTATTTCTCCTTGGCAGCTTCCTCATGTGTTTTATATTAGTTTCCTAGATATGCTTTGTTTATTCACCCTTTGTCTTGTTTATGCAATTGTAACCTAAGCTCTTTCTCTATAAATAGAGAGGATAACCATTGTAATGGTAACACACACGAAAATAAGATATAAGCTTTCATATAATCTGTGTAGCTCCATCTCCTTTACTAAGTGTTAATCAAATTATTCACAATGTAGAGAGATAGGGTTACACAATTTTTGGTCTGCCTAAGGGCAGATTGTTTCTTACCCATTCACTCTAAATCAGTCTAAATTCTTCTTTATTCTGTTATTAATGTAGTTCTAGAGTTCTTGTATCAATCTCACAGCCACTTTATCTTTCTAGATTCAGATGGTGTGTCGATTGGTTGCTAAGAGGATTCAATCACCTGTTGATTGTCTCTTCCATTCTTGAAGAGTGAGTTCATGTTCTTAGCTGTTCTTGGCTTTCCCACAGATTACTGATTCTAAATCCTCTTCATCTTAGGTACACAAACTCAAAGTGTTGTGTTACTTCAGAAGGATAGATTTAAACTAGAGATTCTTTGCCACACATAACCAGTTTGCTGTCTAGGATCTTGGTTATAGTGTAGGATGTTTAAGAGGATTAAACCACCAGTTGGTTTTCTCTTACTTTGAATGGTAAGTTCCCGTTGTATGGTTGAAGAGGATTCAGTTACAAGTTAACTGAATACTCTTTTGACATGAGACAAACACTCCTGAATTCCAACAAGGTATGAGATCTTTGTTGCTCTCCTTTGGGATTAAACTCACCTCTTTTATCTCTGTTTTTTTTAAATAAATCCTTTCTCTCCCACAGTGATATTGTGTTAGCTAGGTCAGTACTTGTTAGTATCTTGAATCAAGCTGAGGATGAGAAAGATTTCAAAAATGCTTCACCATTATGCTTTATCCATTGGATAATAGCTTTTTCTTAGTGGAGAATCTCTCTGACCAGTGGACAAACTGTTTTGATCAATTGGATTCATTGTTGTCTAAGCCACAAAAAACACTTGTTCATGTGTTATTCTATTGGTTCTTTTGTTGCAAGCCCTAGAAAACATCAGTTCATGAGTTATTCCAGTGGAACATGTCTAAGATCAGTGAGGAAATTAATTGTTCAATGGTCCATTGTGTTTCTACTAATAAAGCACCAAACTCTTGATGAGTATTGGATGCTTCTGGCTGTTTATGCTTCCGCAAAACTCAAGAAAACAAAGCAAAACTCTGTCCATTAGAACTCTTGAGAAAATTCTTTTTGTCTATTCTCTATTCTCTCATTCTCTAATTCTCCAGGTTACTTATTCTCCATCATTTTACCATTCTATGGCTGCTAATACTCTGGTTACATCATTCTGTACACTCTACTTATACTCTGGTTACTTATACTCTCTGGTTACTTATACTATCTGGTTACTTAAATCTCTATTCTCACAATCTTGTTTAGAATCTACCTAAGGTTGTTAAACTGTCTTGAAGTTAAGCTATCTTGAAAGAATAGTCTTACATTTGTTCTTAGGAAAATTGATTGTGTTGTTTCCTGAAAGCTTAGTCTTGTTGATTAGGATTCAGAGAGTGTTGCTACGATAGAGTCATGAAGATATCTGTCCATATCTTGTTTTAAATGTGTTTTAAAGATCAGACTTGGTGAAAACCTATGATCTGATCTCTTGTTGTCTACTAATGTATGTCTTAGTGTTTGTTGACAGGCTGCCCATGTTGATCAGAGCCTACACATGATGTATATTCTGGAAGAATAGAGAGATTTGAGCACTTTATTGTGTATGGAGAATGATGAACATGAAGAACAAGAGAGAGATAGTAGAGAGAGAGTGGATTTCAAAAATGAGAGAGAGATAGTAGTGAGGAAATGATTTCCTTGCATTATCAGGTTCATGGTTACAACATATTTAAAGGCAATAAAGGATGAAAATATCTGATCAGAAACTATTAATCTCATCTGCTGGAACAAGACAAAGATGTGGTCCTGCCTACTGTGAAAGTGACATCTCAACCTTCTCTTTCTTCCTTAGCCAAGGCATGTGATCTGATGAGGACATAGAACCAGATATCAACATCCCAACCCTAAGACAAGCACCAAGAACAAGATCAGGAACCAAGGGGGTGATTGCAAGCTTCTGTGAAGCCATTGAAGGATTGTTTGCCAAGGCTAATAGCAACCCCAACCTAGATGACATCACAAATCGTCTACACAAGCTCTCCATTTCCGGATCAGAGGTTATAAAGACTCAACTTTATGGTATACAAGACGGTGTAAGTTTAAGAGATTTAGGAAGAGAATAAGCAGAAGAAGAGCAAGAACATGAAGAACACTTTATGAGAGAGGGAGGGGGGAAGTATTTCGAGAGACAAGAGAGAGAGAGAGTAAAAGAGAAAGAGGAGGTTTATTTCTCCTTTATCAATTCATTCTGCCTACTACATTATTTTATAGGGAACCAGAGAGAGAGAGAGGACAGTGACAGGAAGAACAAAACAAACTGGAAACAATAAACAAAGTGCTTCTGGTCAAGGTGATAGTGACCTCTCCTGAACGGTTCCCTGCTTGATACAGAACATGAGACTCTTCCATTTGTAGATTCAAACTTGGTCAAATGGCTCCCCAACGGTCTCCTCTCCATCTGTGACTAAGGTAGGCGAGTTTAGAGCCTTGCCTTGTCTTCCAAGTCAAGTTAGGTCTCCTCTTGAATGCCTTGAGTCCCAAGTCTGTACGGAATGCCTTGATCCACAAGCATCCGAGTTTCTTCTCTTCTTTGTCTATTCTGATCATTGTAACTTCCTCTCTTCTGGTTCTTCCTCTCAATACTCCCCCTCAAGCTTGACCATAGGGACTGGTCAAGCTAGGAAGCATGAAGAACCTCCATCATTAAAACCTAAATGTGTAAAACCAGTGGGAGAATAACACATCAAGGAAAAATAGTAGAGGTCTCCATGCAAGGAGAGTTAGTGAGAGGTGAGATCTATGAGTCCCAATTTTGAATGGATGAACTCACAGACCTTAGTGCTAGCTGCCTTGGTGAAGATGTCTGCCAACTGATCTTCACTTCTCGTGTAACATTGCAAGATGATTTGTTGCTCCACAGCTTGCCTGACCTTATGGAAATCTACCTCAATGTTTTTAGTCCTCTCATGGAACACACTGTTGGATGCTGTGTGAATTGCTTCCTGGTTATCACAATGCATAGTGATGGAGTTTGTAGTCTCTATGCCCAAGTCCCTTAGGAGATTTCTGATCTAGATCAGTTCACTAGTGAGATTCCTCATTGCCCTATATTCAGCTTCAGCACTGGAACAAGACACAATCTTCTACTTCTTGCTCTTCCAAGTTACCTCCAATGAAGGTGCAATATCCAATTGTTGATTTCCTATCAGTTCTGCCTCATGCCCAGTCAGCAGCACAGTAACCTACAATCTCTGTGCTTCCATTGCAAGACATCCAAACTCCTTGACCATGCGCCTCCCTCAGGTATTTCATGATCCTTTCCACCATATTCCAATGATGGACCTTAGGAGACTGCATGTGCTGACTAACCTGGTTCACAGCAAAGCATATATATGGCCTAGTGATGGTTAAGTAGATGAGCTTCCCAACCATTCTTCTATACTGCTTCACATCACCATACTGCTTGTCTTCAAACTCCCCCTCTCTAAGTACTTTGTAGCCCTCTTTCAATGGTGTTTTGGCTTGTCTTCCTCCATGGCTTCCTGCCTCAGTTAAAAGATCAAGTGTGTACTTCCTTTGAGACAAGAAGAGTCCCTCTTTAGAGCGGCATACTTCAATCCCAAGGAAGTACTTGAGTTCACCTAAATCTTTACCAAATACAGACTTAAGGAATACCTTGGTTTCTTTGATACCTTCTTGGTCACTACCTGTGATGATTATATCATCTACATAGACCAAGATGACCACAATTCCTTTTGGGCTAGGGAGTGTGAACAAGGTGTGATTAGCCTCTGATTTCCTGAAGCCTCTTCTATTCAAGGTCGTGCTTAGCTTGTGGTACCACACCCTTGGGGATTGCTTCAGTCCATAGATTGCCTTCTTGAGTCTAAGGACATTTCCAGTTTTAACCAGCTTCTCAAGACCAGGAGGTGGGTGCATGTAAACCTCATCTTCTAACTCTCCTTGTAGGAAAGCATTTTTGACATCCATCTGCCACAACTCCCATTCCAGATCGGTTGCAATAGAGAGGATAATTCGGATTGTATGAAGTTGGCTATTTGTGAAAATGTGTCCACATAATCTTCTCCATAGGTCTGGGTGAATCCTCTTGCAACTAGTCTTGACTTATGTTCTTCCAGTTTGAAGGAGGATTCCTTTTCCTTGTACTCCTCCTTAGTGGTTGAACCTGAACTTCTTGATGCTCTACTTCATCATGAACTTGAGCAGTCTCTTGTTCATGTAGTACACTCTCCTGATCATGAGTTTGTGAACCTTGTGGTTGTTCTGGTTCATGATCATTGCCCCCCTCAGGATCAGGATGAGTGGCTGCTTCACCTTTTGGTGCAGTATCAGCTGAAGGAGGAGTTTTGTTAGTCGCCACTTGTGGGTTTGAAAAACTGATTCCCAGATTCTCCCTCAGTATCCTTAGATTGTTTGCCCTATCTGAGGGAGCTTGAGACAGATTCTTCAAGCTCTCCCAGCTTTTCTCATCATAGAAACCTCTTGATTCCAAGAAACTTACATCTCTAGATACCATAACCTTCCTATTTTCTGGAACATAACATTTGTAGCCTTTCTGGTTTGGTGAATACCCAATGAAGATAGCTTTGACACTTTTAGCTTCAAGCTTGTTTCTTAGTTCACCTGGTATCAAGAAAAAGCACACACACCCAAACACACGCAAATGGTCAATAGATGGATAAGTCTTGTTTAGTACCTCATAAGGAGAGACATCTTGGAGGATCTTAGTAGGAATTCTGTTCATTAGGTAGCAAGCAGTGATCACAGCATCCCCCCAAAACCTTTTGGGAACATTGGTGTGAAACATCATGCTTCTGGCCACCTCCATTAGATGTCGATTCTTCCCCTCAGCTACACCATTTTGCTGTGGGGTATAAGGGCAGCTAGTCTGGTGAATGATCCCATGTTTGTTAAGGTGTGCTTTGAAACATTGCTAGTGTACTACCCTCCATTATCTGATCTAAGAATTTTGATCCTAACATTGAAATGGTTAGTTATGTAGTTTTGAAAGTTTATAAAAGCTTCTAACACCCTATCTTTTGATTGAAGCAAGGTTATCCAAGTATATTTCGATTTCTCATCTATAAATGTCACAAAATACTTATGGTTTTCTCTTGATAAACAGGGTGCAGTCCAAACATCAAAGTGAATGAGATCAAATCAACTTTCATACATGGTTACTGATTTAGGGAAAACAGATTTGCAATGTTTACCAAAAATACAAGCCTCACAAATATCATTCTTAAAGGAAATACTAGGCAACATCAAGCTCAGTGCACGTGAGTGAGGGTGTCCTAGTCTGGCATGCCACATTGCATCTTTAGGTAAAACAGAAGATGAACTAAAAGCATAAGATAAATCAGATAAGCATTTGGTGTCTTCAAGCAGATACTTGCCCTCCTTAGTCACACCTTTGCAAAGTAAAGTACTTGTCTCAATAACCTGAAAGTAGACATCATTAGGACTAAAAACAGCAAGGCAATTCAAATCACTGGTTGCCTTTTTAACAGATAGCAAATTAGAAGTGAATGTGGGCATGTAAAATGCCTTTGAATTTTTGTTAAACAGTTTCAAGTTCCCTATACCTTTAATGGGTACTTTCTCACCATTAGCTATCATCACTAATCATGTGGTGAGAAGCCCCTGAATCTATCACTAGTGGTTTAGGATTCTGATCAGTAGTTTGTAATGCATTTAGAGAGGTTCCAAGAACAATACCAGAGTTCTCCTTGAGGGCTTTGATGAGAGCATCAAGGTCTGACCTCTTGATAGTCTCATCCTGAGTGGTCCTCAAGGTAGACATAGTACTTGTCGCCATGGCTTTGGCTTCACCAACTGCATTTGAACCAACATGAGAGCGCATGGTTGAGCCCATAGATGGTGTGGATGGTTCTGGCGTGTCTGAGGAGAAGTGTGCTCTTGCATCCATGTACTGACTCCTTGACTCTTTGAACTTGGCAGGTTTGAGGTGAGGATGAAGTATCCAGCACTTGTCCTTCATGTGGCCTTTCTTTTTGCAATGATCACACACCCACACCTTCCTATCATCATGCTTGTAGTATCCCTTGTTAGCTACTACTACTTCCACCTTGTGTGCCATTGTGAGTTCTCCCTTTCCTTCAAACAAACCCACAAACCCTTGTTCTGTCTGGATTTGAGCACACATTTCATCCAAGGATGGTAGCTTCTCAGCTCTGAGTATGTGCTTAATCAAATCATTGTAGCAAGGGTTAAGGGTCAGGAGCAGTCCAAAGACCTTGTCTTGCTCACACCTTTCATTAACACCACTGGATCAGTTGAAATCGGTCTGAGCATTTCAAACTCAGCCCAGAGTGACCTGAACTTCCCAAAGAACTGATTGAAGTCCATGTTTTCTTTCTTGAGAGAGTTGATGGCTCTCTTTACTTCAAAGACTCTTCTAAGGTTGGAGACATTCCCATACACCTTATACAGAGTATCCCATAGTTCCTTAGAGGTTTCACAGTAAGAGTAGGCTTCTCGGATACTTTGGACTAGAGAGTTTTGGATGGCTGACAACACCAGAAAGTCTTCTTGAACCCATTTGGTTTCATCAACAGCTACAACCTCTCGGCAATCTTCACCTTGTGTTACCAGCTTTGGGGCTTGACCTTCTGTCACATGACTCCAACAACCTTGTTTTGCTCCATCTTGGATGCTATGGACCGTTGGGTAATAGAGTGTTTCTAAAAAGTTTGAGAGTTTGGCGAACTGGAAGTGAAAGACTCTCAAGAACAGCTTATATAGTCGAAGAATCTGAATGATATACCCAGAGAAACAACAACCAGATGAAGAACTCGACAAAAACAGAGGAAAAACAGAGGAAAACAGAGGACCCTTGCTATTATCCACTGGATAATAGTGTAGGTTTTGCTGGAAACTTGAAAAAGAAAGAAGAAGAGTGTATTGCGGAAGAAGAATAGAGGTTTAGGAGCTTGAGTAGCTCTGATACCATGTAAGTTTAAGAGATTTAAGAAGGGAGTAAGCTGATGAACAGCAAGAACATGAAGAACACTTTATGAGAGAGAGGGGGGGAAGTATTTCTAGAGAGAGAGTAAAAGAGAAAAAAGAGGTTTATTTCTCCTTTATCAATTCATTCTGCCAACTACATTATTTTATAGAGAACCAGAGAGAGAGAGAGGAAAGTGACAGGAAGAACAAAACAAACTGGAAACAATAAACAAAGTGCTTCTGGTCAAGGTGATAGTGACCTCTCCTTAACGGTTCCCTGCTTGATACAGAACATGTGACTCTTCCATTTGTAGATTCAAACTTGGTCAAATGGCTCCACAACGGTCTCCTCTCCATCTGTGACCAAGGTAGGCGAGTGTAGAGCCTTGCCTTGTCTTCCAAGTCAAGTTAGGTCTCCTCTTGAATGCCTTGAGTCCCAAGTCATACGGAATGCCTTGATCCACAAGCATCCGAGTCTCTTCTCTTCTTTCTCTATTCTGATCATTGTAACTTCCTCTCTTCTGGTTCTTCCTCTCAATAGACGGTCCAAAAGATAATGCTATCCTATGGTCTATCATTCCTCATAAGGAGATGATTTCCTTATTCACCATCTCCCCACTTAAGTGAAACATTGAACATCAAGGGGAAGAGACAAGCATCTAAAACGACATCACTCCACATTTCTTCTCTTCTCCTAACCCCAGTGTATACTGTTGGATTTTCACCAGAGTATATGAATCTGGGTTTGTGTGTAATGAACAAGCCTTTAAGGCAGTGATGAACTCGAAATGATGAAGAGAAAGGGTTCTGGTTTACTTGTGTTTACTTGAATCAGAATCAGAGACTAAAGGAGACTTAGAGAGATTAAAGAGACTAAGAAAAGGGGAGACTAAGAGGGATTTCGATCCAAGAACTACAAGCTTTTATTTCTGGAAGTGGAGAGGGGTTTTCCCCCTTACTAACACGTTCCTAGGATACTGCTCTGGATTATTTGGGATAGATCCTTGCGTAAACGAATCAAAAGACTCAAGTTTACCAAGGCTTGTGGATCGATTGGTGACACAAAGAGGTGTGGAAGGTCTCCTTGATACTCCTAGGCTCTAGATCGGATATGACACACCAAACTAGAACCCTTAGTCGCCGGATATGACTCACCAGCAAGCTCTTGCACTCGACAAAGATCAGAGAGAAAGAGAGAATACAAAAGGTTTATGTTAAAAGACTGCGTGCCTTAGAATGAGGTTTACATGAGTTTAAATAGAAACCAAGGAACAGGCTCCTTTAGGTTTCGAGAATCATAATGAAATAAAAACCATAGTCTAAACTTAAACTAAGATAGAAATGTGGTCGGTCCTAATATGCATACATATCATGCATATCCTAAGATACATCAACTAGGTGATTTGTGAAGCAAACTAAGGCCTCGTTAAAAACCTAACTTTAGAAAACCCATTGGGACAAAACCAAAGGTAGGGAAAAAGAGCACACTTAGGTTGCTTGCCTAGTTGATGATCAGCTTGATAAAGGGGTAGCTTGAATGGTGGTGAGGGTGTCTTGGTTGATCAAGCTTCGGCCAAGACAATCTTCTTGTATGAGGGATATCTTAAGTAATCCTCCAATAGCTTCCTTGAGCTTCTTTGATCTGGAACGAGTCATAGGCCCTTCTGGAATAGACAATGCATCTTCATCAATTGGTTTGTCCATCAGCTCACCATCTCCATTAGTTGGCTGGTCCATGATCACATCATCCCCTCCCTCTTGAAAAGGATTTGTCCTCAAATCTGGCTCATCTGCGACAAAAGGGATCAAGTCAGTAACGTTGAAGCTATTACTCACATCATACTTACCTTGGAGGTCCAGCTTGTAGGCATTGTTGCTGATCTTCTTTATGACCTCAAAAGGTCCATCGACCCGCGGCATCAGTTTAGATTTCCTTTCATTTGGAAATCTCTCTTTCCTTAGATGTACCCACACTTGGTCACCAACTTCAAACACCTTCTCACGTTTTCCTTTGTTGGCATGTTTGACATACTGCTTTGTTTTATCTTCAATGTTGCGTCTAGCTTGCTCATGAATCTGTTGTACCATCTCAGCCTTCTTCTTGCCATCCATACTAACTCTTTCACACTCAGGTAAAGGCATTAGATCCAAAGGAGAGGTGGGATTGAACCCATAAACAATTTCAAATGGTGAAAACTTAGAAGCAGAATGCATAGCATGATTGTATGCAAATTCACAATGAGGCAAATAGTCTTCCCATGATTTCAAGTTCTTTTTAATGAATGCTCTCAAAAGAGTTCCTAGTGTCCTATTGACTACTTCGGTTTGCCCATCAGTTTGTGGATGGCATGTGGTTGAGAACAATAGCTTAGTGCCTAGCTTAGACCAAAGGGTCTTCCAGAAATAACTTAGAAATTTAGCATCTCTATCTGACACTATAGTTCTAGGCATGCCATGCAAACGGACTATCTCTTTAAAGAACAAGTTGGCTACGTGCAATGCATCATCAGTCTTGTGGCAAGCAATGAAATGTGCCATTTTTGAAAACCTATCTACCACAACAAAGATAGAATCCTTTCCAGTTCTAGTTCTAGGCAATCCTACAATGAAGTCCATAGAGATATCATTCCATGGATGATAAGGGATAGGTAATGGAGTGTACAAACCATGAGATTGGACCTTGGATTTAGCTTGTTTGCACGTTGTACACCTTCCACAGATTCGTTCGACATCTCTCTTCATGTGTGGCCAAAAGAAATGATCCTGCAAAACCTTAAGGGTCTTGGCAATTCCAAAATGCCCCATGAGGCTTCCTCCATGAGATTCCCTGACAAACAAATCTCTCAAAGAGCAGTTAGGCACACACAAACGATTGTCATAGAATAAGAACCCATCCTGTCTAAAGTAATGCCCAGCAGCAAATTTTGCACAAGACTTGTATGCATCCCCAAAATCTTTATCAGTTTCATACATACCTTTGAGTTGCTCAAATCCTAAGAGCTTGGCATCAAGAGTGTTCAAGAGTACATACCTTCGTGATAGTGCATCAGCAACTATGTTTTCTTTACCTTGTTTATACTTGATGACATAGGGGAAAGTCTCAATGAACTCCACCCACCTTGCGTGTCTCTTGCTGAGCTTGCTTTGTCCTTTTAGATACTTGAGGGATTCATGATCCGTGTGGATCACAAACTCTTTGGGCCAGAGGTAATGTTGCCATGTTTGTAAAGCTCTGACTAATGCATACAACTCCTTGTCATAGGTAGCATAATTGAGGGTTGCGCCTCCAAGTTTTTCACTAAAGTATGCTATAGGCTTCCTATCCTGCATCAATACAGCACCAATACCAATCCCTGAGGCATCACATTCAATTTCAAATGTTTTAGAGAAATCAGGAAGTATAAGGAGAGGAGATTGAGTAAGCTTCTCTTTAAGTGTTTGGAAGGCAGCTTCTTGTGCTTCTCCCCATTTGAATCCAACATCTTTCTTGACAACTTCAGTCAGAGGGGCTGCTATGGTGCTAAAATCCTTCACAAAGCGTCTATAGAAGCCGGCAAGTCCATGGAAACTCCTTACTTCTCCTACTGTGGTTGGACTTGGCCAGTCTTTGATGGCCCTAATCTTCTCCTCGTCCACTTTAACCCCATCTGCACTCACCACAAATCCTAAAAAAACCAAATTATCCGTGCAGAAGGTACACTTCTTAAGGTTAGCATAAAGTTTCTCATGTCTCAAAACATCAAGAACAGCCCTAAGATGGCCTAAATGTTCCTCAAAGCTTTTGCTATAGACCAGGATATCATCAAAGTAAACCACAACAAAATGACCTATGAAAGACCTAAGGACATGGTTCATCAATCTCATGAATGTACTAGGTGCATTTGTAAGCCCGAATGGCATGACTAACCATTCGTATAGACCATGTTTAGTTTTGAATGCTGTTTTCCATTCATCACCCTCTTTCATCCTAATTTGATGGTACCCACTCTTCAAATCTATCTTAGAGAAAATGCATGAGCCATGTAATTCATCTAACATGTCATCTAGTCTAGGAATAGGGTGGCGATACTTCACTGTTATGTTGTTGATTGCTCTACAATCAACACACATGCGCCAGCTACCATCTTTCTTAGGCACAAGGAGAACTGGAACTGCACATGGGCTTAAGCTTTCTCGGATGTGGCCCTTCTCCATCAGTTCCTCTACTTGCCTTTGCAATTCCTTAGTCTCAACTGGATTAGTTCTGTAGGCTGGACGGTTTGGAAGTGTTGATCCAGGAACAAAATCAATTTGGTGCTCAATCCCTCTTACTGGTGGAAGACCTATGGGATTGTCTTCAGGAAAGACATCATCATATTCCTGTAAAAGAGAGACAAGTTCACTCGGGTATGCCGGTGGGAGATCAGTGATGGTTAGTAGAGATTCTTTAAAGACAAGCAAAAGAACAGGAGTTTGAGAGTATAGAGTTCTTTTGATTTCTCCCTGTTTGGCATAGAAGTTATGCTGCTTGCTTTGGTCTGGTTTGAGGTCGATTTCTTTCTTCTTTTGGAGCTGGAGTTGATCTTGTTGAACCTCCTTAGGAGTGAGAGGTACCAAGGTAGTTTTCCTTCCTTTGAACTCAAAGGAATGCTTGTTGGTATAGCCATCATGTACCACACGCCTATCTGATTGCCAAGGCCTTCCAAGGAGGATGTGACTTGCTTCCATTGGTAACACATCACACAGGACTTCATCCTCATATCTTCCAATGGCTAGAGGCACCATTACTTGACTGGACACCTTCATCTCACCTTCCTCATTGAGCCATTGTAGCCGGTATGGTTTTGGATGCCTTTGAACTTTCAGTCCCAACTTCTTTACCATTGTTTCACTAGCAACATTAACACAGCTTCCGCCATCCACAATGAGACTACAAACCTTTCCTTGCACCAAACACCTCGTATAGAAAAGGTTTTCACGTTGCTCGAGTTCCTCAGTCTTGGTTTGTAGGTTCAAGAGTCTTCTAGCCACCAACAATTTTCCTCTCACTGGTTCTTCTTCATATTCTTCCTCAGACTCATCATGATCATACTCGGATCTGTAGTCCTCAGACTCATACTCTCCGTTCTCCAGTAAGATCATGATGCGTTTGTTGGTGCACTCAGTGGCATAGTGCCCTCTTCCTTGGCACTTGAAGCACTTGACATCCCTAGCTCTTGAACTGGTAGCTTCGGCCTTTCCTTTATCTCTCCCAAAGATGGCACTTGGTTTGGTTTCTTCTTTAGGATATGGTTTATTTTCCTTAGTGTAGGCTGGTTTCTCCTCTTTAGGTGTTAGATACCTTGAGGATCCATAGTTGGAACGAGAGTGTCCCTTCCTCTTTAGTTGTTGTTCCACAAGTATAGCTTTGTGCAACATCTCTTCTAGCTCAACATAGTGTTGCATCTCCACATTGTCTTGGATCTCTCGGTTGAGTCCTCCTAGAAACCGAGACATAGTGGCTTCTCTATCTTCAGATATGTTTGCTCTCAACATCAGTAGTTCCATTTCTTGAAAGTATTCTTCTACGGTCCTTGAGCCTTGAGTGAGCTTCCTTAGTTTCTGATGTAGATCACAGTGATAATGACTTGGGACAAACCGTCTGCGCATAATTGATTTCATCTCATGCCATGATTCAACTGGATTCTCCTGGTTTCGTCTCCTAGTGGTTACCAACTGATCCCACCAGCTCAAAGCATAATCATAGAACTCAGTGGCTGCTAGTTGTATCTTTTGAGCTTGAGTGTACTGCTGACAATCAAAGACCAAGTCTATCTTCTTTTCCCATTCCAAATAGGCATCCGGATCAGCCTTGCCATGGAAAGAAGGTATCTTCAGTTTTAGCCCAGCAAACTCATCTCTTTGGTGTCTCCTACCATCATGATCACGCCTCTGCCTTCTCCTGCTTTCTCTAGAAGCAGAACTATGATAGCGTTCATAGTAGTTGTCAGTCTCTTGGGAGCCAGCATGTTCTTGGCGTGTGGGGATTGCTCTTTCTCTTCTAAGCTCATTGCTAGTGCCTTGACCAGTAGTTTGCCTGATCTCTTGCATAAGTTCATCCCGCAACTCCTTAATGTTAGCCTTCATCAAGTCTCCCATGGTTGAGATCATAGTCTGATTGAGTTGTTGGGTCATAGCCTCCATCAGCAGCTTGTTCCTTCTCATTAGTGCGGCTTCCTCATCTGATTCATTCACCATTGTTCCTGGAACAATTCAAACACTCAACCAGTAAAGAGTTCAAATCGAAACGACAAAGGAAACAAGTTTACTTGAACAAGAATTTTCGGAACAGAAACTTGATCAACAAGTAACGGATTCAAATCGATTACTCCAAAGGATTTTGATCAAACAAAGATCAGAAAACTTTCAAAGACACAATCGACTAAGGCCCTAACACAGTTTGATGATCTATGAATCAACAGAATGGATCAAAATACAAGGAAACTTTTCAATTTCGAGATCACAAACTTGTAACGTAAGCAACAAGTAATCGAAACGATTTTCAAAAATCCGTGATCTAGACTTGTAAATCAATCAACTTTCCACGAAATAAACAAAGATCAATCGGTTTAGAACCAGTATAAGAATAGATCAATCGATTTTCAGATCAGAGAACAATGATCAATCACAACAACAGAGTAGATGAATCGATCACAGATTGAATCGATTAACACACTTTTAGATTTCTCAGTTTTATCAATCAAACGATCAGATTTATCAATAGAACTCACAAGGATGAATAGATCAATCGGTAAACACAAGAACAAGATCAGATCACTCGTTATAATCAACACAAAACACAAATCGATCAAAAACTTAAGAGAATATGAAAAGATCGGATCGAAAACAGAAAGGATAACGAGAACTCCCCTTCCAGAGATGCTCTGATACCACTTAACACGTTCCTAGGATACTGCTCTGGATTATTTGGGATAGATCCTTGCGTAAACGAATCAAAAGACTCAAGTTTACCAAGGCTTGTGGATCGATTGGTGACACAAAGAGGTGTGGAAGGTCTCCTTGATACTCCTAGGCACTAGATCGGATATGACACACCAAACTAGAACCCTTAGTCGCCGGATATGACTCACCAGCAAGCTCTTGCACTCGACAAAGATCAGAGAGAAAGAGAGAATACAAAAGGTTTATGTTAAAAGACTGCGTGCCTTAGAATGAGGTTTACATGAGTTTAAATAGAAACCAAGGAACAGGCTCCTTTAGGTTTCGAGAATCATAATGAAATAAAAACCATAGTCTAAACTTAAACTAAGATAGAAATGTGGTCGGTCCTAATATGCATACATATCATGCATATCCTAAGATACATCAACTAGGTGATTTGTGAAGCAAACTAAGGCCTCGTTAAAAACCTAACTTTAGAAAACCCATTGGGACAAAACCAAAGGTAGGGAAAAAGAGCACACTTAGGTTGCTTGCCTAGTTGATGATCAGCTTGATAAAGGGGTAGCTTGAATGGTGGTGAGGGTGTCTTGGTTGATCAAGCTTCGGCCAAGACAATCTTCTTGTATGAGGGATATCTTAAGTAATCCTCCAATAGCTTCCTTGAGCTTCTTTGATCTGGAACGAGTCATAGGCCCTTCTGGAATAGACAATGCATCTTCATCAATTGGTTTGTCCATCAGC
Source organism: Moricandia arvensis (assembly GCA_905132765.1). Lineage (NCBI taxonomy): Eukaryota > Viridiplantae > Streptophyta > Magnoliopsida > Brassicales > Brassicaceae > Moricandia > Moricandia arvensis. The sequence continues at coordinate 44,351 of CAJHQP010002438.1, forward strand.
TCACCATCTCCATTAGTTGGCTGGTCCATGATCACATCACTTACTCCCTTGAATAATAAACTCGACAGGATACACAATATATAGAGAGAGATGGAAGGCTACACGGATCAAAACCCTAAGGAATAAGCATGTGAAGTCAAGGTAACCAGGCTGGTTAATTTGAAACTTGTGGCTCAGAAGCTCCACACGTTTGGACAGGCTGGAAAGGCTCTTCCTTTGCTTTTGGGCGGATGGATAAGGTTTCTTATCCATAAACCTTATCCATAAACGGCTCCTTGCCCTTTCTTTCTTCCTTTGGTGAGTGGATAAGGTTATCCACTCCTTAGCTCCTTCCTGGAAGCTCCCTTGGCCGAATATACCAAGGCATCTTCCTTTGGTCGCCTAAACCCTTCCTTTACACCCAAGTCTTGATCTTCACTTCAAACCCTAACCCTTCCTTGCCTCACAAGTCTTGAAGCTTCCTTGGCAAACACGTCTTGGTCATTTTAGGGTCCCTTGATGTGCCCTAACCTTCCCAAGACTCAAAACATCTTCTAAGATCAAATGGTCGAGTATTTGATGTTTCTGGGTTGAATCTGGTCCGTACAGATCCGTATAGGCCGCACAGGCCGTACAGGTCGTACAATCCGTACACCTCATCCTCAACTTGACCATTTGATCCCTTCTTCTCACCAAAGCTTCCCCAGGTCTTCCTTGGACTTCTCATTGATGTTCCTCAGTCTCTTGCACACTCAGAAGCTGTCCACAGCCTTCTCCATACTCGTTGCACAAGATCCTTCACACCACACTATCTCCTTTGCCTCCATCTCATCTCTCTCTTGTTCATTTGTATCTCTTCAAGTTAACACTCCCCCTCAAGCTTGACTCTAGTGATCCTAAGTCAAGCTTGGAACCTTGAAGTCACTCCTCATTAAAAGCCTTATGAGAGAAAACCCTCCTTAGGGATAAAACCCTCATAAGGAAAAGAGTAAGCTCCTTCAAGGCCTAGGGATTGGCCAGTGAGTTCTTTGTGTCTCAACCAGTGTGGTGGACACAAAGAACTCTGGATCATGGCCCTCACTGTGGTGCAAGTCTGGACCGACTCTCATTGCACACCACTAACTCTTCTTGAGCTCATCTAGCTCATCTCCTACTGATCTTGGTCTCTCCCCCTTTCACCCATCTTCTTGTTGGGTTAAGTGCTCGGATTACCAGATACAACCTCCATTGAGTATCATCATCCTTCTCAGCCTTGGTTGCTTCTTCTTCTTGAATAACCACCAAGGACTCCATATTCACAGATCATTGAAGCTTCTCAATAATCCCCCTCAAGCTTGACCATGTGGAACAAGTCAAGCTTGGAAGGATTGCTTCATGATCTTGATCAACACACCACTGCCCACTCCTTTCTGATCTCGCCACCTTGAATGGAATGCTGGAAGAGACCTCAGCTAACTCTTCAACCACTTCACTTCAGAAGCCGCATTGTAGAGTCACCTTCTTCTTCACACAACCAAGAGTGCTCTGACCACTCTCTTGTCTAGACTCGCCAATGTCTAAACCCGGATGGCTCCATCTTCTATTCCTGGTGCAATGGTGAGGAGGAACCAGGTCTTGAACTTAGATCATCAGGTAGCTCACTCAAGTCCCCACCTCAAGCTTGAATTGAGTCTAGGTTCAAGCTTGAAAGTGAGCCTGAATGAGCATCCAAACCAGGAGCACACCACCCCAACAGCTGCGCTTAAACCACTGGTCCACCTCCATGTCTTCAGCATCAAGTACCCTTCAGGTCACCGGCCTCCTCAAGCTTCAGTGATGACCTCCTTCTTCTTGTGTGCCTTGAACCAGGAGCTCAACAACCTTCATGGTCTGCGCTTCTTATAACCGGCTACTGCACCAAGAACCTTCCCATTGCTCCACACAATGGACCAAGCCTTCCTCTTGTTCCGGATTGATGCTGAACAAGTGACACTGGTTGTGCATCCTGAAACAACACTCAAACTCCAAACAAGATAAGACATTTGCATTGGGATCAAACCTTGACTAATCATCAAGTTTGATCACCAATGTCACAAGCTTTGCACTTAGACAGCATCTCATTATCATTGAGATCCAACTAATGCAAGCTTACCACTCTCTAAATGCTATCACAAAGCACTTAGGCAACCATTCCCTGCCTTAAACGACCCTTAGACATCAGTCTAGGTGTCTCAACCTTAAGGCAGCCACAATGACAAGAGTATGCAACAGCCTTAACCCATTTACTTCATGAATGCAAAATGGATTAGATACAACTATCTATCATCCTAGCAAGACATTCATAAGAACAGAGACTAAGCATCACTGCCATTTCTAAAAACCAGACCCAAATGCTTTACTTTAAATCAGTTTCTATTCATGTATGCAAGCAGATTCAGAACATGCTATCTAATATCATGTCAAGAAACATTTAGAACTGGAGTAAGCACTTTAAAACACTCAACCATTCAAAACGAGTCATCTAAACATCCTGGGATAGATTCTAAACATTCATATCTAGCAATATTAACACATCCTCAGGTCTCAAACACATCACACAACACATTCAGTTCATAAAGTATCAAGCTTTATAACAAGGGACAGTAGGTTCTTACAAACAAGGAACTAGTGTTAGTTCCTTGAACACCTTTGATTCATGGCAAGATCAGGGGCTATTGGTCGCGATTCCAACACCTCCTTCCTCCATGGACCTTCCCTTGAACTCTCCATGCCTAAAGTCCCCACCTTTCTTCATACTTTGGTCGCCACCACCAGTAACAAGGTGAAAGCTTTCACCTTTCTTCCTGGTCTTTGAATAAGAACACACCTTGGACTTGATTTGATGAAGAGGGTAGCTAATCCACTCCATAACTCCTGGATCCGAGGCTCTCCTTTCTTCTGGACGGTATGAGAAAGCATGAGACTTCAAGAACAGCTTCTGGGCTTTCCGGATGAACACCATCTTGTAGAGGTTGAACAGGCTGGAAAGGAAGCTTCTTTCTGGGTTTTGATGGCATGAGAGAAAGCTTTGATCTTTGTGGAAGCTAGACACCAAGTTCTGATGAACCTGGCTCTGATACCATGTTGGATTTTCACCAGAGTATAAGGATCTGGGTGTGTGTGTGATGAACAAGCCTTTAAGGCTGATATGAACTCGTGATGATGAAGAGAAAGGGTTCTGGTTTACTTGTGTTTACTTGAATCAGAATCAGAGACTAAAGGAGACTTAGAGAGATTAAAGAGACTAAGAAAAGGGGAGACTAAGAGGGATTTCGATCCAAGAACTACAAGCTTTTATTTCTGGAAGTGGAGAGGGGTTTTCCCCCTTACTCCCTTGAATAATAAACTCGACAGGATACACAATATATAGAGAGAGATGGAAGGCTACACGGATCAAAACCCTAAGGAATAAGCATGTGAAGTCAAGGTAACCAGGCTGGTTAATTTGAAACTTGGGCAGATGGATAAGGTTTCTTATCCATAAACCTTATCCATAAATGGCTCCTTGCCCTTTCTTTCTTCCTTTGGTGAGTGGATAAGGTTATCCACTCCTTAGCTCCTTCCTGGAAGCTCCCTTGGCCGAATATACCAAGGCATCTTCCTTTGGTCTCCTAAACCCTTCCTTTACACCCAAGTCTTGATCTTCACTTCAAACCCTAACCCTTCCTTGCCGCACAAGTCTTGAAGCTTCCTTGGCAAACACGTCTTGGTCATTTTAGGGACCCTTGATGTGCCCTAACCTTCCCAAGACTCAAAACATCTTCTAAGATCAAATGGTCGAGTATTTGATGTTTCTTGGTTGAGTCTGGTCCGTACGGATCCGTACAGGCCGTACAGGCCGTACAGGCCGTACAGGCCGTACAATCCGTACACCTCATCCTCAACTTGACCATTTGATCCCTTTTTCTCACCAAAGCTTCCCCAGGTCTTCCTTAGACTTCTCATTGATGTTCCTCAGTCTCTTGCACACTCAGAAGCTGTCCACAGCCTTCTCCATACTCGTTGCACAAGATCCTTCACACCACACTATCTACTTTGCCTCCATCTCATCTCTCTATTGTTCATTTTTATCTCTTCAAGTTAACATATACCTTACCCCATTCAAATCCACCAGAAGGTAAGTAAGGTAAGCACATTTTATTACTTTTATTATTTGATTTCCTTGCAGGTTTTGGGTTTTTTATTTATTTTATTTTCGAATAAACAAGACATTGTTTAGCCTTTTGCTTTCATTAGATCCTAAGATTGAGTCATGTATTAAATTTGTTTCAAAGACCCTTAAAAGGGCATAGATGCATCGGCGAGTATATGAACCCCTATAAGCAGCCTTGTATTTTTTACCCTTTATGAAATATATGAGTTAGTTTGCCCTAGAAAGTAAAACACTAAGCCTTTCCCTGTGTGTGAGAAGCTGCATAGAGAGCAACCTAGTCTTATCAAGCTCATTCCATAGAGTTTGTGGCGACTTTCAATCCATCTGATTGAGTTCTTCAATCTATTCACTCCTTCTCCATCCCTTGTCCTTGTTGAGTTGTTTATACGAACAAGCAGCTTGGATCCATCCCCCATCTACACGCCATCATCCATCCATTGAGATAGCAAGTTGGTTATACGACCATTTGTTGTTTCTCATCCTCCATTGATCCCTTCTAAGTGCAAGCAAGCCGGTTACTCTCTCTTCCATTTCATCTGCAGCTCTCATCCCATCCTCATCATCATTCCATCAACCTAAGATTGATACTCATCCTTTATCCATCCATTCTGAGAAGGGTGCTTTCCATGCCCATATCATTTTGGTATCAGAGCCGAAAGGCTTCCATTCAGGTTAACTCTTTTTTTCTTTTATATCGTTTCATTCTGATAAGAAAAACCATAATTTTTTTTACTTGCATATTAGTTTTCTGCCATTGTTAGCTTTGAGTTCTTAGTTCATAAGTCACGAAAAGAAAAGAGATAGGAGATGAGTTACCTTGAGTTTAATTCGTTTGCCTTGAAGAAAAATAAAAAAAAAGTGTTAGGATTTATTACTTGCATATAGTTTCCCATTTACTTCCCTATTGCATATCTAGCATATTCTCGGTTTCCTTTCTTGCATCACATTCGAATATTCAAAAAAAAAACAAAAGATTTACTGCTTTGCCATAGTCTTTTACCTCAATTCAATTTCACATTACATTTTATACTTACAAAAAAGCATATTGCATACACATTCATTCTGGGTGGTCGAACTTTCCTTAATTGGAACTTTGGAAATCACTCTTGTTGCATACATCCTTTCGTGTTGTCCTGTCCTAAAATCGGTCCATTACACATTCAATTGCATTAGAATAACCACATCCTTGCATAGTGTTACTTTTTTAATTTTCATTTCCCATATTTTCAATTGTTCTTAAAACTTCTTGTAGGACAAACAATGGGAGATAACACTTCATCCACTGATGCTGCGACTATAGCCAAAATTCTATCTACCATGCAGTCCATCAGTGAAAGGATGGCTCGGCTGGAACAGAACCAACAAGCTCAGGCCAATAACGCAAACAACAATCCGGCAAGAGGCCAACAAAGGCAACACGAGCAACCACCAGAAGGAGATGGGACTGATAGTGATATGCCTAGTCTGGAAGAAGAAGAGCAACACCCTCCCCCTAGGAGGAATGCCAGAGATAGAGGAAGGAACCGAGGCAGAAACTATGATCAAGAAGAAGAGAATCCAGGGCAGGGAGGCAGAGACTTGAAGCTCACGCCACCAAGCTTTTCTGGAAAGGTTAACCCTGATGCCTACATTGATTGGGAAACAAGGATGGAATACATCTTTGATTACTATAACTACATGGAGGCAAGGAATATCTCTCTAGCTTCTGCTCAACTCACTGACACTGCTTTGTCGTGGTGGGATAGGGAAACTTCAGAAAGGAGAAGGCTTAGACGTGATCCTATTGTTCTTTGGGATGAAATGAGGGCCTTACTCAGGAAGAGATGTGTCCCAATTTACTACTACAGAGACTTGAAAAAGATATTCAGGAAGCTCACTCAAGGGAACAATGTTGGATTTTCACCAGAGTATGTGAATCTGGGTTTGTGTGTGATGAACAAGCCTTTAAGGCAATGATGAACACGAGATGATGAAGAGAAAGGGTTCTGGTTTACTTGTATGAACTTGAATCAGAATCAGAGAGTATGAGAGACTTAGATGAAATCTTTAGAGATTGAGAGAATATAGAGACAAGATTAGGCAGAAACAAAGAGAATCAAAGAGAATATATAGAGATTAAGAAGAGAATTGTGTAGAGGGATCCATTTCGCCTAAGAGAGAAAGAGAGAGACTGAAGACTACTTTTTTCATTGATACTCGACAAGGATACATAAAGAGGAGCTACAAGGGTTTCCAGAAAAAAATCGAAGAGCAAATGTGTGGACAGAAATGAAAGGAGCCTTTTTTTCAAACGGTCAATCAAGGAGAGCCACAAGAAGGGCATCAGCATCTTTTAGGGAATATGCTGATCACTGTACAGTCTGTCCACGCCTTATCCATATTTCTTTAACCTCTTAACTCCTCAGCATACCTCAACTCAACACTCCCCCTCAAGCTTGACCATATGGAACAAGTCAAGCTTGGAAGGCTATGAGGTCTTCCTCATTAAAAACCTCACCAAGGAAAACCCTTTTCGGGATAAAACCTTGATGAGGGAAAAAGAGTAAAGACCCCATAGCAGGGGATTAGCTAAGTTGGGTTAGATCAATGAGTCCCAACCGGTCATGGATGGACTCCATTGTCTTTTGTCTAGCAGCCTTAGTGAATATATCAGCTAACTGATCCTCACTCCTAGTATAGCACGGTAAGATCACTCCTAACCCAATCATCTGCCTCACCTTGTGGCAATCAACCTCAATATGCTTGGTCCTCTCGTGAAACACTGAGTTGGTGGCTATGTGGATGGCTGCTTGGTTGTCACAATGCATTGTCATAGGAGTGGACTGCTCAATACCAAGGTGTTTAAGAATGCCTTTGATCCAGACAAGCTCATTTGTCAGCTTCAACATTGCTCTATACTCGGCTTCAGCACTAGAGCATGACACCACCTTTTGCTTCTTGCTCTTCCATGTAACTAGGTTCCTTCCAATGAATGTGCAGTAGCCAGTAGTGGACTTCCTATCTGCTCTATCACCAGCCCAATCCGCATCACAGTAGCCAACCACTTCAGTGTTGTTGTTGCATCCCATCCACACTCCTTGGCCAGGTGAACCATTGAGATAGCTCAGGATCCGTTCCACCATGTTCCAGTGATGCTCCTTTGGGACTTGCATGTGTTGGCTCACCTGGTTCACAGCAAAAGAAATATCAGGACGTGTGCTGGTTAAGTATATTAGCTTACCAACTAGCTTTCTATAAAGCTTGGCATCCTGAAATGGTCTGCTGTCTTCTATCTCCCCCTCACGAGGAACCTTATATCCATCTTCCATGGGCATCCTTGCCATCTTTCCTCCAAGTTTACCTGCATCTTTCAAAAGATCAAGGGTATATTTCCTTTGGGACATGAACAATCCTTCCTTGGACCTACAAAGCTCAATCCCAAGGAAGTATTTCATTTCCCCAAGTCTTTAATTTCAAATATAGATTTGAGATAATCCTTAGTAGCTTTAATACCTTCCTTGTCACTCCCAGTTATGATGATATCATCAACATCGACTAGGAGGACAATGATACCTGATGTGGAGACAAGGGTGAAAAGGGTATGATCAAGCTCAGATTTGATGAAGCCTCGGCCATTCAAGGTAGTGCTCAGCTTGTGGTACCAGGCTCTTGGAGACTGTTTCAACCCATAGATAGCCTTCCTTAACCTCAGTACATTCCCTGGTTTCACAAGACTTTCAAGACCAGGAGGAGGATACATATACACCTCTTCTTCCAACTCTCCTTGCAAGAAGGCATTCTTCACATCCATTTGCCATAAGTTCCATCCCAAGTTGGTTGCAACCGAAAAACAATCCGGATAGTATGGAGTTTTGCCACAGGAGCAAAGGTGTCAACATAGTCCTCTCCATAGGTTTGAGTGAATCCTCTTGCAACAAGTCTAGTTTTCTTCCTTTCTATCTTCCCATTTGGTAGGTACTTGATGGTGAAGATCCATCTACTAGTAACAGCCTTCTTCCCTTTTGGCAGCTCACTCTCATACCAAGTCTCATTCTTGATCATTGCCCCTGCTTCATCACCCACTGATTTCCTCCACTCTTCATCCTCCATAGCTTCCTCATACGATCTTGGAACATGACTTTCATCCAGACTGATAATGAAAGCACAATGCTCCTTAGGAAACTCAGCAAAAGAGCAGACAGCTTGACCAGGGTGAGCAACAGCTTGAGCATTATAGTAGACCCTAGTATTCACCCAGTTAGATGGATGCCTTCTTACTCTAGTACTTCTCCTCAATGGAGCTTGAACCTCAGTTTCAACTGCTTCCTCATGCTCCTCTTGGCCTTCTGGTTCAGGCACATCATTTGCTTCCTCATGCTCCTCTTGGCCTTCTGGTTCAGGCACATCATTTACTTCCTCATGTCCCATCACATCTTGATCAGGACTTCCAGAGTTCTCATCCTCATGACCTTCATCTCCTGGTTCATTGCCCCCCTCATAATCAAGGTGGGATGGTTTTTCAGCTTCATGTGGTTTAGGCACACCTTGCTGATCCTGAGTTAGATTGATCCCAAGACCTTCCATGATTATCCTAAGGCTTGCAGCCTTGTCAGATGGTTGAGCTAGATCCTTAAGATCCTCCCAGCTCTTTTCTTCATAGTACCCTCTTGATTCCAAAAACTTGACATCCCGAGATACTAACAGTTTCCTTGTTGAAGGATCAAAGCACTTGTATCCCTTTTGAGTTGTAGAATAACCGATGCACATTGCTCTAGTACTCTTAGGCTCCAACTTGTTCCTCATTTCTCCTGGCACCAGCACATAGCAGAGACATCCAAATACCCTTAGATGATCCAAAGAGGGTTTGACCTTGTTCAGGACTTCAAATGGAGACTGATCCTCTAAGATTCTGGTTGGTATCCGGTTGATAAGATAGCAAGCAGACATCACAGCATCACTCCAGAACCTCTTTGGGACATTGGTTTGGAACATCATCGACCTTGCCACTTCCATTAGGTGCCTGTTCTTCCTTTCAGCCACTCCATTCTGTTGTGGAGTGTAAGGGCAACTTGTTTGATGTAGGATCCCATGTTTAGCAAGATGATCTTTGAAAGCATGGCTCATGTATTCTCCACCATTATCTGATCTGAAAATCTTAATCTTGACATTATAATGGTTAGAAACATAAGTCTGAAAATTTTTAAAAGCATCAAGCACCCTATCCTTAGTTTTAATGAGTGTTATCCAGGTGTATTTGGATTTTTCATCAATGAATGTAACAAAATATTTGAAGTTCTCTTTAGATAAACAAGGGGCAGTCCAAACATCAGAATGAACAAGATCAAAACACTTCTCATAGATAGTACTTGATTTCTTAAAGACTGTCTTACAATGTTTACCCAAAATGCATGCTTCACACTCATTATTTTTAAACATGACACCTGGTAACATTAAACTAAGGGCCCTAACATGGGGATGACCTAATCTAGCATGCCACAATGCATCATTATTTGAAGTAGAAACAGAGCTAAATGAGTAACTCGAATTGGAAATAGAGGTAATGTCTTCAAGCATATAAAGATCTCCTTTGGTTACTCCTTTCCCAATCAAATTACTGCTCTCAATATCCTGAAACTTCACATCATTAGGACTAAAGATGACATTGCATTGTAAATCAGTAGTGCATTTCTTGACAGATAAGAGATTTGAAGTAAACTCAGGCATATAGAAAGCTCTAGACTCTTTATCAAATAGTTTCAAGGTTCCAATTCCTTTTATGGCTACTTTATCACCATTTGCAATCATAACATGACCATAAGCCGGTTCTATATCCTTTATAAGAATGGTGTCACTTATCATGTGATGAGAGGCACCAGAATCAACAACTAATGGTTTAGTTAACACATTAGACGCAGTATATGATCTATGTGATTCTCCTAGAGCAACTATCTGATCAAGAGTCTTAGGCATTCTATAAGCAGTATGAGTATAACCAAGGGTGTTTCCGAGTGTGTTACCATTCTCCTTAAGAGCTTTGATGAGAGCATCAATGTCGGACCTCCTTATGGGCTCTTGATCCATGTTCTTGACTGAAGGGTGATGAGATGCCATAGCCTTCCCTTCACTTTCACGAGCAGTAAACCCACTTCCAGAAGGACCAGCTTCACTCGCTTCATTGGAAAGGTGAGCTCTTCCTTCCCTCTCCTTCATGAACTTGGTTGGTTTGAGATGGGGATGAAGGATCCAACACTGACTCCTCTTATGACCCGGCTTCTTGCAATGATCACAATTGCCTCCAAACCTCCTATCCTCACTATACCTCCTTTCCTCAGGCTTGTACATTGCCTTGTTAGCTTGAGTAGCTTCTGCCTTGTTTGCTAAAGAAAGATCACCTCTTCCCCCAAACAATCCGTGCGAACCCTCTTCCTTCTGGATCTGAGCACACACTTCCTCCAAGGATGGCAGTTTAGATGACCTCAAGATGTGCTTGATCAGGTCGTTGTATACTGGATTCAGGGTCAGTAGCAAGCCAAAGACTTGATCTTTCTCTCTCCTTTCCATGATGATGTCTTGATCCATTGTGCTCGGCCTGAGCATCTCCAGTTCAGACCATAGGGCTCTGAACTTCCCCAAGTGTTTGGTGAACTCCACCTCTTCTTGCACAAGTGTGTTGATAGCTCTTTTCACCTCAAACACACGGCTCAGATTAGATGTGTTGCCATAGACCTTCTGGAGTGTATCCCATAGGTTTTTTGCTGTCTCACAGTAGCTGTAAGCTTCAAGGATTGAGGTCTCAAGGGAAGCTTGCAACACGGTGACAACAGTCATGTCTTCTTGAACCCATTTGTTCTCATCAGCTAGAGCAAGCTCAGTTGCTCCTTCGCCTTTTTCCTTTTCAGCAACTTGTTTTGGAGGTCCATCCGTGATGTGGTTCCATAACCCCTTGCTTCCAACAGCTGTTTTCACCAGCCTTGACCACATGAGGTAGTTTCCACTCCCCTTAAGAGTAACTGGTATCGTTATCATCTTGTTTCCTTCCATCTTGTTCTTGAGTACCCAGATCTGGAAAAGCTTGAGTCTTTATGAACCTGAAGAACACTAGAGTTTCAAATCCAGGAAAGGTTGAGACTTTGAGATGAATCAACCCGAAAGACTTTAGATCTAGTGAAAGAAAGCTTCCAACTTTCCTTGAATCTCGAAAAAGTTTCAACCTTTACTGTTGAAGAACACAAACCCAGATTTACTGTTGAAATGAAGAACACAGACCCAGATTATAAGTAACCTGGCTCTGATACCATGAAATCTTTAGAGATTGAGAGAATATAGAGACAAGATTAGGCAGAAACAAAGAGAATCAAAGAGAATAGATAGAGATTAAGAAGAGAATTGTGTAGAGGGATCCATTTCGCCTAAGAGAGAAAGAGAGAGACTGAAGACTACTTTTTTCATTGATACTCGACAAGGATACATAAAGAGGAGCTACAAGGGTTTCCAGAAACAAAAAAGGAAGAGCAAATGTGTGGACAGAAATGAAAGGAGCCTTTTTTTCAAACGGTCAATCAAGGAGAGCCACAAGAAGAGCATCAGCATCTTTTAGGGAATACACTGATCACTGTACAGTCTGTCCACGCCTTATCCATATTTCTTTAACCTCTTAACTCCTCAGCATACCTCAACTCAACATTAGAGAGATTAAAGAGACTAAGAAAGAGAGAGACTTAAGAAGGATTCGATCCAAGAACTACAAGCTTTTATTTCTGGAAGTAGAGAGGGGTTTTCCCCTTACTCCCTTGAAGATTACAATTCGTCCAAGGGTCTTTTTATAGAGAGATGAGTGCTGTATACAGGTTTAAACCTAAGGAGACTAAGCATGTGGAGTCAACAAGTATTTGGGCGCCTGGTTTGAATTGTGTGGCTCAGAATGCTCACATGCTTGGACAGGCTGTCACAAGCTGCTCTTCCTTTGCTTTTGGGCGAGAGGATAACCTTTTGGATAAGGTTCTTCCTTTCTGGAAAGTAGACAGCTCTTCCTTTTCGCCTAAGGTATATTCTGAGCATCTTTCTCCTTGCCTAAGCCTCCCACGGATCCCAAGTCTTTGCTCACCATAATAAACCTTCTTAAGACTTGGGAACCAAGTCTTGTGCATTTTAGGGCTGTACGGCCAGGAACATCAAGCTGGTCCGTACACATTGAGCCCTAACTTTGCACAAGACTTAAAACATCTTTTATGCTCAAATGGTCGAGTAATGTTGGTTTTGGGTCGAGTCTTGTCCGTACGGATCCGTACAGGCCGTATAGGCCGTACAATCCGTACACCTCATCCTCAACTTGACCATTTGATCCCTTCTTCTCACCACAGCTTCCCAAGGTCTTCCTTAGACTTCTCAATGATGTTCCTCAGTCTCTTGCACATTCAGAAGCTGTCCACAGCCTTCTCCATACTCGTTGCACAAGATCCTTCACACCACACTATCTTCTTTGCCTCTATCTCATCTCTCATAAGTTTCATTGTATCTCTTCAAGTTAACACTCCCCCTCAAGCTTGACTCTAGTGATCCTAAGTCAAGCTTGGAACCTTGAAGTCACTCCTCATTAAAAACCTTATGAGAGAAAACCCTCCTTAGGGATAAAACCCTCATAAGGAAAAGAGTAAGCTCCTTCAAGGCCTAGGGATTGGCCAGTGAGTTCTTTGTGTCTCAACCAGTGTGGTGGACACAAAGAACTCTGGATCATGGCCCTCACTGTGGTGCAAGTCTGGACCGACTCTCATTGCACACCACTAACTCTTCTTGAGCTCATCTAGCTCATCTCCTACTGATCTTGGTCTCTCCCCCTTTCACCCATCTTCTTGTTGGGTTAAGTGCTCGGATTACCAGATACAACCTCCATTGAGTATCATCATCCTTCTCAGCCTTGGTTGCTTCTTCTTCTTGAATAACCACCAAGGACTCCATCTTCACAGATCATTGAAGCTTCTCAATACTCCCCCTCAAGCTTGACCATGTGGAACAAGTCAAGCTTGGAAGGATTGCTTCATGATCTTGATCAACACACCACTGCCCACTCCTTTCTGATCTCGCCACCTTGAATGGAATGCTGGAAGAGACCTCAGCTAACTCTTCAACCACTTCACTTCAGAAGCCGCATTGTAGAGTCACCTTCTTCTTCACACAACCAAGAGTGCTCTGACCACTCTCTTGTCTAGACTCGCCAATGTCTAAACCCGGATGGCTCCATCTTCTATTCCTGGTGCAATGGTGAGGAGGAACCAGGTCTTGAACTTAGATCATCAGGTAGCTCACTCAAGTCCCCACCTCAAGCTTGAATTGAGTCTAGGTTCAAGCTTGAAAGTGAGCCTGAATGAGCATCCAAACCAGGAGCACACCACCCTAACAGCTGCGCTTAAACCACTGGTCCACCTTCATGTCTTCAGCTTCAAGTACCCTTCAGGTCACCGGCCTCCTCAAGCTTCAGTGATGACCTTCTCCTTCTTGTGTGCCTTGAACCAGGAGCTCATCAACCTTCATGGTCTGCGCTTCTTATAACCGGCTACTACACCAAGAACCTTCCCATTGCTCCACACAATGGACCAAGCCTTCCTCTTGTTCCGGATTGGTGTTTAACAAGAAGCACTCCATGTGAACCTGAAACAACACTCAAACTCCAAACGAGATAAGACACCTTTGCATTGGGATCAAACCTTGACTAATCATCAAGTTTGATCACCAATGTCACAAGCTTTGCACTTAGACAGCATCTCATCATCATTGAGATCCATCTAATGCAAGCTTACCACTCTCTAAGTGCTATCACAAAGCACTTAGGCAACCATTCCCTGCCTTAAACGACCCTTAGACATCAGTCTAGGTGTCTCAACCTTAAGGCAGCCACAATGACAAGAGTATGCAACAGCCTTAACCCATTTACTTCATGAATGCAAAACGGATTAGATACAACTATCTATCATCCTAGCAAGACATTCATAAGAACAGAGACTAAGCATCAATGCCATTTCCAAACACCAGACCCAAATGCTTCACTTTAATCAGTTTCTATTCATGTATGCAAGCAGATTCAGAACATGCTATCTAATATCATGTCAAGCAACATTTAGAACTGGAGCAAGCACTTTAAAACACTCAACCATTCAAAACGAGTCATCTAAACATCCTGGGATAGATTCTAAACTTCATATCTAGCAATCTTAAACACATCCTCAGGTCTCAAACACATCACACAACACATTCAGTTCATAAAGGATCAAGCTTTATAACAAGGGACAGTAGGTTCTTACAAACAAGGAACTAGTGTTAGTTCCTTGAACACCTTTGATTCATGGCAAGATCAGAGGCTATTGGTTGCGCCTCCAACACCTCCTTCCTCCATGAACCTTCCCTTGGACTCTCCATGCCTAAATTCCCCACCTTTCTTCATACTTTGGTCGCCACCACCAGTAACAAGGTGAAAGCTTTCACCTTTCTTCCTGGTCTTTGAATAAGAACACGCCTTGGACTTGATTTGATGAAGAGGGTAGCTAATCCACTCCATAACTCCTGGATCTGAGGCTCTCCTTTCTTCTGGACGGTATGAGAAAGCATGAGACTTCAAGAACAGCTTCTGGGCTTTCCGGATGAACACCATCTTGTAGAGGTTGAACAGGCTGGAAAGGAAGCTCCTTTCTGGGTTTTAATGGCAGGAGAGAAAGCCTTGATCTTTGCGGAAGCTAGACACCAAGTTCTGATGAACCTGGCTCTGATACCATGTTGGATTTTCACCAGAGTATGTGAATCTGGGTTTGTGTGTGATGAACAAGCCTTTAAGGCAATGATGAACACGGGATGATGAAGAGAAAGGGTTCTGGTTTACTTGTATGAACTTGAATCAGAATAAGAGAGTATGAGAGACTTAGAGAGATTAAAGAGACTAAGAAAGAGAGAGACTTAAGAAGGATTCGATCCAAGAACTACAAGCTTTTATTTCTGGAAGTGGAGAGGGGTTTTCCCCCTTACTCCCTTGAAGATTACAATTCGCCCAAGGGGTATTTTTATAGAGAGATGAGTGCTGGATACAGGTTTAAACCTAAGGAGACTAAGCATGTGGAGTCAACAAGTATTTGGGCGCCTGGTTTGAATTGTGTGGCTCAGAATGCTCACATGCTTGGACAGGCTGTCACAAGCTGCTTTTCCTTTGCTTTTGGGCGAGAGGATAACCTTTTGGATAAGGTTCTTCCTTTCTGGATAGTAGACAGCTCTTCCTTTTCGCCTAAGGTATATTCTGAGCATCTTTCTCCTTGCCTAAGCCTCCCACGGATCCCAAGTCTTTGCTCACCATAATAAACCTTCTTAAGACTTGGGAACCAAGTCTTGTGCATTTTAGGGTTGTACGGCCAGGAACATCAAGCTGGTCCGTACACATTGAGCCCTAACTTTGCACAAGACTTAAAACATCTTTTATGCTCAAATGGTCGAGTAATGTTGGTTTTGGGTCGAGTCTTGTCCGTACGGATCCGTACAGGCCGTATAGGCCGTACAATCCGTACACCTCATCCTCAACTTGACCATTTGATCCCTTTTTCTCACCAAAGCTTCCCCAGGTCTTCCTTAGACTTCTCATTGATGTTCCTCAGTCTCTTGCACACTCAGAAGCTGTCCACAGCCTTCTCCATACTCGTTGCACAAGATCCTTCACACCACACTATCTTCTTTGCCTCTATCTCATCTCTCATAAGTTTCATTGTATCTCTTCAAGTTAACAAACAACTCAGTAGAAGAACACTATGAGGAGTTTGATGCACTCAAGAACCGTTTGAAGGTACAAGACTCTGAGGAGACCTTGATGGCACAATTCTTAGATGGTTTACAAGACCGGATTACAAAGAAGGTGGACAGGCAGAATTATGAGCACTTCCATGACTTGTTGCACTATGCTATCCAAGTCGAGCAACATATCAAGAGGAAGACCATATACACCAGTAGAGGGAAGAGTACTTGAACACCACCAATACAAAAGAACAATGATAAAGGCAAGTCCATTAAGGTGGAGAGCCGGTTCAAGAAGAATCCAGCACCGGAGGCTTCCAAGAGCAACAAGACTGATCAAGGGAAGGGTGCTGCACCTAGGAACCGTGACATTACTTGCCCCAAATGTCAAGGCAAAAGGACATTATGTTCGAGACTGTCCTAACCAGAGAGTAATGAACCTCAGAGAAGATGGAGGATATGAGACTCAAGGAGAGGCTGAAGAAGAATTGGCTGGTACTGATGAAGAGATCACTGTCTATCCAGATGAGGGAGAGATACTTGTGACCACGAGAGCCCTAAGTGCTATGTTCGTGCCAGAGACCATTCAAAGGGAGAACATTTTTCTCACTAAATGCACCATAGACTCTAAGGTATGCAGCTTGATCATTGATGGTGGCTCGTGTACTAATGTTTCTACCAAGTACTTGGTTGAACAGCTAGGTCTCAAGAAGACCAAGCATCCAAAACCATATAGGCTCAAATGGTTAAATGATGAGACTGAGTTGAAGATTGGTGAACAAGTAGTGATCCTATTCAGCATAGGCCGATATGCTGATCAGGTGACATTTGATGTTGTTCCTATGCAAGCTGGACATATCCTGCTGGGGAGACCTTGGCAATTTGACAAGGAGACATTCCACAATGGCCGCACCAACTTTTACAGCTTCACTAACAACAACCGCAAGTACAACCTTGCTCCTTTGACTCCACAGCAAGTTCTAGACATGCAAAAGGAGATGGACAAAGGTAACAAGTCAAGTAAGGCTAACCTTTACATCACTTCCCAACAACTTTTAAAATCATTAGTGTAAAACACAGGTACTACTAATGATCTTTAAGGAAGGTGTGTTGACAGGTCATGAGGAACAAGAACTTCCCCCATCCATAGTCCAACTCATTGAGAAGTTCCAAGACCTATTCCCGGAAGACATACCCACTGGTTTACCACTTATTAGAGGAATAGAACACCAGTTTGATCTCATCCCAGGAGCTCCATTACCAAACCGCCCAGCCTATAGGGTGAACCCGTAGGAAGCCAAAGAACTAGAGAAGCATGTGCAAGACTTGATGCATAAGGGATCCATCAGGGAGAGTTTAAGCCCTTGTGTTGTTCATGTTCTATTGGTACCAAAGAAAGATGGAACTTGGAGGATGATTGTAGACTGCCGTACCATCAACAACATAACCATCAAGAATAGACACCCAATACCAAGGCTTGATGACATGCTCGATGAACTTAGTGGTGCCAATATCTTTTCCAACATAGACTTAAGGAGTGGTTACCACCATGTCAGAATGAAGGAAGGTGATGAGTGGAAGACTGCCTTTAAAACCCAAATGAGACTCTATGAGTGGCTGGTCATGCCATTTGGTCTCACCAATGCCCCAAGCACCTTCATGCGCCTCATGAACCATGTCTTAAGGGCATACATCTGTAAGTTTGTAGTTGTTTACTTTGATGATATTTTAATCTATAGCACTAGCTTAGAATATCATCTTAAACATCTTGAGAAGGTTTTGGAAACACTGCGCCTAGAACATCTATATGCTAACCTTAAGAAGTGTACCTTTTGCACTGATCAACTAGTATTCCTAGGCTTTGTTGTTAGTTCACAGGGGATGAAAGTGGATGAAGAGAAGATCAAAGCAGTGAAAGAATGGCATACCCCAACCACCATCGGCCATGTGAGGAGTTTCCATGGTTTGGACAATTTCTATAGGAGGTTTGTCAAAGACTTCAGCACCATAGAAGCCCCACTGACATTAGTGATCAAGAATGATGTTGCCTTCAAATGGGGAATTGAACATGAAGAAGCTTTTCAAAAACTTAAAACTCTCTTGACTAATGCTCCTGTTTTGGTTTTGCCTAACTTTGACAAAACTTTTGAGATTGAATGTGATGCCTCAGGAATAGGTGTGGAGCCGTGTTAACTCAAGGAGGAAAACCAGTAGCATTCTTCAGTGAGAAGCTACATGGAGCAACCCTCAACTACCCCACCTATGACAAGGAACTGTATTCTTTAGTGAGGTCACTAGAGACTTGGAAGCACTACCTCTTATACAAAGAGTTTGTGATCCACACTGACCATAAGACACTCAAGTACCTGAGGGGAAAAACCACTTTGAAAAAGAGGCATGCTCGTTGGTTAGAGTTTGTAGAATCATTTCCCTATGTGATCAAGTACAAGAAGGGGAAGGGGAACATTGTAGCTGATGCCTTATCCAGGAGACATGCGCTTATCTCATTGATGGAGGCTAAGGTTATGGGTTTTGACCACATCAAGGATCAGTATGGAGAGGATCCTAACTTTGGAGACATCTACAAGCAGTCAGGGAGGATTTGGGCCCTTCTTCCAGCAAGATGAGTTCCTTTTCAAGGACAAGAGACTATGTATTACACGAGGGTCAATGCGTGATCTGATCCTGAGAGAAGCACATGGAGGGGGACTCATGGGACATTTTGCCCGAGACAAGACATTAAGCATTGTAGCTGAGCATTTTTTCTGGCCACACTTGAGAAGAGATATGGAGAGGTTCTGTGCAAGGTGCATCATTTGTCTCAAGGAAAAATCCAGGTTACATCCTCATGGATTATACATTCCTTTGGCTATTCCTGACCTACCTTGGGCAGACATTTCCATGGATTTTGCTCTATGATTGCCAAAGATTAGAAACAAGGATTCCATCTTTGTGGTAGTAGACAGGTTATCTAAGATGGCACATTTCATTCCTTGCAACAAAACTAATGATGCATCCCAAACCGCTGACTTATTCTTCAAAGAAGTGGTGAAGCTTCATGGTATCCCTAGAACCATTTTTTCTAGACCGAGACCCCAAGTTCTTGAGCCACTTTTGAAGAATCCTTTGGAGGAAACTGGGAACTAAGCTGCTCCTCCACAACCTGCCATCCCCAAACAGATGGTCAGACTGAGGTTATGAACCCCACACTCTCTACTCTACTGAGAGCCAAACTTGGTAAAAACTTGAGGAATTGGCTTGATTGTCTACCTTTCATTGAGTTTTCTTATAACCGAGTTCCACACTCTGCTACTAAGCTATCACGTTTTGAGATTGTGTATGGTTTTAAACCAACAACAACTCTGGATATCCTAACTATTCCCCACAAGGATCAGATGATTAGTCAAGAAGGAGAGACAAAGGCTGAGTTGATGCAGAAGATTCATGAGAAGGTCAAGGCTAACTTAGAGCACCATAATGAGCTGAACAAGAAGCAAGCTGATAAGGGAAGAAAGGAGGTTTCTTTTGAACCAGGAGATTGGGTTTGGTACACATGAGATCAGAAAGATTCCCTAGCCAGGGGAAGGTTAAGCTATCCCGTAGAGGAGACGGTCCTTTCAAAGTCCTGAAGAAGATCAATGACAATGCATACTAGGTGAGTTTAATGTGTCTTCTACGTTCAATGTGTCTGATCTATCCTATTTTCATGCAAATGAAACTGTTCTGAGGTCAGAATCTTCTCAAGAGGGAGAGAATGATGAGGAGATAGAACCAGATATCAACATCCCAACCCTAAGACAAGCACCAAGAACAAGATCAGGAACCAAGAGGGTGATTGCAAGCTTCTGTGAAGCCATTGAAGGATTGTTTGTGATGTGATTTGTTCCAGGTAACAATGGGGAACGAATCAGATGAGGAAGCCACACTGATGAGAAGGAACAAGCTGTTGATGGAGGCCATGGCCAATCAACTCAATCAGACTATGATCTCAACCATGGGAGAGTTGATGAAGGCTAGCATGAAGGAGTTGCGAGATGAACTTATGCAAGAAATCAGACAAGCTACTGGTCAAGGCAATAGCAATGAGCCAAGAAGGGAAAGAACAAACCCAACACCTCAAGAACATGCTGGTTCTCAAGAGACTGATAACTACTATGAACACTATCATAGTTTTACTTCTACAGATAGTAGGAGAAGGCAGAGGCGTGATCTTGATGGTAGGAGACATCAAACGGATGAGCTTGCTGGACGAAAACTGAAGATACCCCCTTTCCATGGGAAGGCTGATCCGGATGCTTATTTGGAATGGGAGAAGAAGATCGACCTGGTATTTGATTGTCAGCAGTATACTCAAGCTCAAAAGATCCAAATAGCAGCCACTGAGTTCTATGATTATGCCTTGAGCTGGTGGGATCAGTTGGTAACGACTAGGAGAAGAAATCATGAGTATCCAGTTGAATCATGGCAAGAGATGAAATCCATCAAGCACAAAAGGTTTGTTCCAAGTCATTACCATCGTGATCTACATCAGAAACTAAGGAAGCTCACTCAAGGATCAAGGACAGTAGAAGAGTACTCTCAAGAGATGGAGCTATTGATGTTGAGAGCAAACATTTCTGAAGATAGAGAAGCCACTATGTCACGGTTTCTAGGAGGACTCAACCGAGAGATTCAAGACAATGATGAGATGCAACACTATGTTGAGCTAGAAGAGATGTTTCACAAAGCTATACTTGTGGAGCAACAACTCAAGAGGAAGGGACACTCTCGTACCAACCATGGAGCTTCAAGGTATCTTATACCTAAAGAAGAAAAACCAGCCTACACTAAGGAGAGTAAACCATATCCTAAAGAAGAAGAAAAACCAAGTGCCATCTTTGGAAAAGACAGAGGAAAGTCCGAACCTACCAGTTCAATAGCTAGGGATGTCAAGTGCTTTAAATGCCAAGGAAGAGGGCACTATGCCAATGAGTGCACCAACAAACGAATCATGATCTTAATGGAGAATGGAGAATATGAGTCTCTGGACTATAGATCCGAGTATGATCATGAGGAGTCTGAAGAAGAATATGAAGAAGAACTAGTAAAAGGAAGATTGTTGGTGGCTAGAAGACTCTTGAACCTACAAACCAAGACTGAGGAACTTGAGCAACGTGAGCAACGTGAGAACCTTTTATATAAAAGGTGTTTGGTGCAAGGAAAGGTCTGTAGTCTCATTATGGATGGTGGAAGCTGTGTTAATGTTGCTAGTGAAACAATGGTAAAGAAGTTGGGATTGAAAGTTCAAAGGCATCCAAAACCATACCGGCTACAATGGCTCTATGAGGAAGGTGAGATGAAGGTGTCTAGTCAAGTGATGGTGTCTCTAGCCATTGGAAGATATGAGGATGAAGTCCTGTGTGATGTGTTACCAATGGAAGCAAGTCACATCCTCCTTGGACGGCCATGGCAATCAGATAGGCGTGTGGTACATGATGGCTATACCAACAAGCATTCCTTTGAGTTCAAAGGAAGGAAAAATACCTTGATACCTCTCACTCCTAAGGAGGTTCAACAAGATCAACTCCAGCTCCAAAAGAAGAAAGAAATCGACCTCAAACCAGATCAAAGCAAGCAGCATAACTTCTATGCCAAACACGGAGAAATCAAAAGAACTCTATAATCTCAAACTCTTGTTCTATTGCTAGTTTTTAAAGAATCTCTACTAACCAGTACTGATCTTCCATCGGCATACCCGAGTGAACTTGTCTCTCTTTTACAGGAATATGATGATGTCTTTCCAGAAGATAGTCCCATAGTTCTTCCACCAGTAGGATTAAGCACCAAATTGATTTTGTTCCAGGATCAACACTCCCAAACCGTCCAGCCTACAAAACTAATTCAGTTGAGACTAAATAATTGCAAAGGCAAGTAGAAGAACTGATGGAGAAGGGCCACATCCGAGAGAGCTCGAGCCCATGTGCAGTTCCAGTGCTTCTTGTGAGTAAAAAAGATGGTAGCTGGGGCATGTGTGCTGATTGTAGAGCAATCGATAACATAACAGTGAAGTATTGCCACCCTATTCCTAAATTAGATGATATGCTTGATGAATTGCATGGTTCTAGCATCTTTTCTAAGATAGATTTAAAAAGTGGATATCATCAAATTAGAATGAAAGAGGGTGATGAATGGAGAACTGCATTCAAAACTAAATATGGTCTATATGAATGGTTAGTCATGCCATTCGGGCTAACAAATGCACCTAGTACATTCATGAGATTGATGAACCATGTCCTTAGGTCTTTCATAGGTAATTTTGTTGTGGTTTATTTTGATGATATCCTAGTCTATAGCCAGAGCTTTGAGGATCATTTAGGTCATCTTAGGGTCATTGTTGATGTTTTGAGAAGTGTACCTTCTGCATGGATAACTTGATTTTTCTAGGATTTGTGGTAAGTGCAGATGGGGTTAAGGTGGACGAGGAGAAGATTAACGCCATCAAAGACTGGCCAAGTCCAACCACAGTAGGAGTAGTAAGGAGCTTCCATGGACTTGCTGGATTCTATAGACGCTTTGTGAAGGATTTTAGGACCATAGCAGCCCCTCTGACTGAAGTTGTCAAGAAAGATGTTGGATTCAAATGAGGAGAAGCACAAGAAACTGCCTTCCAAACACTTAAAGAGAAGCTTACTCAATCTCATCTCCTTATACTTCCTGATTTCTCTAAAATGGTTGAAATTGAATGTGATGCCTCAGGGGTTGGTATTGGTGCTGTATTGATGCATGATAGAAAAACTATAGCATACTTTAGTGAAAAAGTTGAAGGTGCAACCCTCAATTATGCTACCTAAGACAAGGAGTTGTATGCGTTAGTCAGAGCTTTAAAAACATGGCAGCATTACCTCTGTCCGAAAGAGTTTGTGATACACATGGATCATGAGTCCCTCAAGTATCTAAAAGGGCAAAGCAAGCTCAGCAAGAGACACGCAAGGTGGGTGGGTGGAATTTATTGAGGATGCCTCATGGAGCATTTTGGAATTGCTATGACTCTTAAGGTTTTGCAGGATCACTTATGTTGAACAAATCTGTGGAAGATGCGCAACGTGCAAACAAGCTAAATCTAAGGTCCAATCTCATGATTTGTACACTCCATTACCCATTCCTTATCATCCATGGAATGATATCTCTATGGAATTCATTGTAGGACTGCCTAGAACTAGAACTGGAAAGGATTCTATTTTTGTTGTGGTAGATAGGTTTTCAAAAATGGCACATTTCATTGCTTGCCATAAGACTGATGATGCATTGCACGTAGCCAACTTGTTCTTTAAAGAGATAGTTCGTTTGCATGGCATGCCTAGAACTATAGTGTCAGATAGAGATGCTAAATTTCTAAGTTATTTCTGGAAGACCCTTTGGTCTAAGCTAGGCACTAAGTTGTTGTTACTGAAGTAGTTAATAGGACACTAGGAACTCTCTTACGTGCATTCATCAAAAAGAACTTGAAATCATGGGAAGACTATTTGCCTCATTGTGAATTTGCATATACTCATGCAATGCATTCTGCTTCTAAGTACTCACCATTTGAAATTGTTTATGGGTTCAATCCCACCTCTCCTTTGGATCTAATGCCTTTACCTGATTGTGAAAGAGTTAGTCTGGATGGCAAGAAGAAGGCTGAGATGGTACAACAGATTCATGAGCAAGCTAGATGAAACATTGAAGATAAAACAAAGAAGTATGTGAAACATGCCGACAAAGGAAAACGTGAGAAGGTGTTTGAAGTTGGTGACCAAGTGTGGGTACATCTAAGGAAAGAGAGATTTCCAAATGAAAGGAAATCTAAACTGATGTCGCGGGTCGATGGTGAGATTTTGAGAGAATAAGAGTAGATGATGCGAGATTAAGAAAGAAAGAGTGGAAAGAGTGAGAGATTATAGAGGAGTTTGTTCGATGTTCATGATGAACACGAGAGAGAGAAGAGAGAAACTCAAAAGAAAGAAATGTGTTTCTTGATTAATGATCTGAGTCTCGGCTATAATATATAGAGAGGCTTAATATAATCCACAAACGGTCATTAGAAGTATGGTAACTAAGGTAGAGACGTGGACACTCTAGGAAGGGAGCGCACCTGGTTTTTGAATGCTTGTCTGAGAAGGCAAGATGCCTTTGGCATCTTGACTAGATACCATGCCTTTCCAGCACGAGCCAGCTTGTCTTGTCAAGCCTTATCTTCTTATCCGCGAGCCATCTTCTTACCGGATTACCACCAAGTTAACCTTATTCTTTTCACCCAACCAGTTTACTTTGCATCCTCTCTTCCTTGTGACCCAAGTTTCTTCCATGCATGTACGGACCTTGAGTTGTATGGACATGGTCCATCCGTACAACTTTAACCCCATTTTTTGCACAAGACCAAAATATGGTTTCGTCGAGTTTGAACAAGTTTGGGCCGAGTTGTCCGTATAGATGGCCGTACAGTCCGTACGGTCCGTATTGTCCGTACACTCGCCCTAACTTTACACCAACCTTCTCTTAAGCTTGTTCCTTAGCTTAAGACCCTTAAACCTCCCATCTTTATTTACTCAGATCAATACTCCCCCTCAAGCTTGACAATGTGGAACAAGTCAAGCTTGGAATGCTATGAGATCTCCCTCATTAAAAACCTCACCAAAGGGAAAACCCTTTTTGGGATAAAACCCCTTGATGAGGGAAAAGGAGTGAAGACCCCATAACGAGGGGATTAGTTGTCTAGTGAAAGGTCAATAAGTCATAATCTGGTGTGAATAGTCTCAGTGAACTTTTGCCTTGCTGCCTTGGTAAAGACATCCTCCAACTGATCCTCACTTCTTGTATAACATGGTAAGATCTCTCCAAGACCAATCGTCTGCCTCACCTTGTGGCAGTCCAACTCAATGTGCTTGGTTCTTTCATGGAACACCGAGTTGGTTGCAATGTGGATAGCCGCCTGGTTGTCACAATGCATAGTCATTGGTGTGGCTTGCTAAACTCCTGATGCTTCAGTATCCCTTTGATCCACACCAATTCATTTGTCAGCTTCAGCATGGCTCTATACTCAGCCTCAGCACTCGAACAATAGCCGATAGTAGACTTCCTATCAGTCCTATCTCCTGCCCAATCCTCATCAAAGTATCCTACCACTTCAGTGCTCTCATTACACCCCATCCATACTCATCACAGTATCCTACCACTTCAATTCTCAATCTCCCCCTCTCGTGGTACTTTGTACCCATCCTCCAATGGCATTTTAGCTGTTTTCCCACTAAGTTCACCTGCATCTTTCGAAAGATCAAGAGTGTATTTCCTTTGGGACAAGAACAAGCCTACATATCTCAATTCCAAGGAAGTATTTCATCTCCCCTAAGTCTTTTATTTCAAACACAGATTTTAGATAGTCTTTAGTATCTTGTATACCTTCTTTGTCACTTCCGGTTATGATGATATCATCAACATAAACTAGGAGGACAATAATACCTGAGCTTGTGGTGAGAGTGAAGAGAGTGAAGAGAGTGTGATCTAACTCAGACTTCCTGAAGCCTCGCCCATTCAAAGTAGTGCTTAACTTGTTGTACCAAGCTCTAGGCGGCTGCTTTAGAGCATATATAGCTTTCCTCAACCTCAGAACATTCCATGGTTTCACAAGACTCTCAAGACCTGGTGGTGGCTTCATGTAGACCTCATCTTCAAGTTCTCCTTGTAGAATCGCATTCTTTACATCCATTTGCCAAAGATCCCATTTCAGATTGGTTGCCACTGATAGAACAATCCGAATGGTATGGAGTTTAGCAACAGGAGCAAAAGTTTCATGATGGTCTTCTCCATATGTTTGAGTGAAGCCTTTAGCCACCAGTCTTGTCTTCCTTCTATCTATTTTTCAATTTGGCAGGAACTTGATGGTGAATATCCACATACTGGTCACTGTTTTCTTCCCTTTAGGAAGCTCACTTTCATACCATGTTTCGTTCTTGATCATGGCATTAGCTTCATCAGCCACACAGGCTCTCCATTTTTCATTCTTCATAGCTTCTTCATATGTCTGTGGCACTTGGGTTTCATCCAGACAAGTGATGAAAGCACAATGCTCTTTTGGGAACTTGGAAAACGAGCATACCGCCTGACTTGGATGTGCTACTGCTTGGGCAGTGTAGTACACCCGAGTGTTGACCCAGTTGGATGGATCTCTTCTCACCCTCATACTCCTTTGTGGTGGTGCTTCTTCCATTGGTTCCTCATGACCTTCTTCCTCAGGTCCATTGTTGTTTTCTTCACTTCCTTCTTCACTTGCTACCTCACCTTGATCATGATCTCTTGAGTGTTCCTCTTCTTGACCTCCGGTCTCAGGTCCATTTTCCCCTTCATGATCATGGTGAGTTTGATCTTCAGCTTCATGAGTGTTTGGCCCTTCTTGCCTCCTCTGATCCTGGGTTGTATTGATCCCAAGACCCTCAAGAATGATACGGAGACTAGCTGCCTTATTAGAGGCTTGAGATAGATCCTTCAAATCATCCCAACTTTTCTCTTCATAGTACCCTCTTGACTCCACGAACTTCACATCCCTAGACACCAGAACTCGCCTTGCCTTTGGATCAAAGCACTTGTACCCCTTCTGTGTTGTAGAATATCCTATGAACATTTCCCTTGTGCTCTTTGGTTCCAATTTGTTCCTCATTGAGATTTTGAGAGAATGAGAGAAGAGTAACCGAGAGAATGAGAGAAATAGTGAAAGATTGAGAGATTAGAAGAGAGTTTACTCGATGTTCATGATGAACACGAGAGAGAGTAGAGAGAACAACAAGAGAAAGAAATGATTTGCTTGATCGATTATTCAGAGAGGAGTTACAAATATATAGGCAGAGCTTTTAGGGTTACAACGGATACATAAAGCAAAGGCTATGGAATGGGAGACGTGGCCGGTCAAGAGAAGAGGCGCGCCTGGTTTGAACGAGTGGCTGAGGGTGCGAGATGCCTTTGGCATCTTGACCAGATGCCTTCTCCTTTCCAGCCTTGGACAGGCTGTCTTGGTCAAGCTTGACCCCTTATCCGCGAGCCTCTTCTTTACCGAGTTACCAGCAAGTTAACCTTCTCCCTTTTCACCCACCAAGGTTATCTTCTTCCTTCTACCTTGTGACCCAAGTTTCAGCCATGGATGTACGGACCAAGAGTTGTCCGGATCCGTACAACTTGACCCGGAATTTGCACAAGACCAAAATGTGATTTGGTCGAGTTTAAAATCATTTGGGTCGAGTGGTCCGTACGGTCGGCCGTACAGTCCGTACGGTCCGTACCGTCTGTACACTTGACCCGGATTTTGCACATCGTCCTTTTGATCCCAAACTCCATCCTAAACCCTTTAAACCTCCTCTCTTTATTACCTCAGATCAACACTCCCCCTCAAGCATGACCATGTGGAACAAGTCAAGCTTGGAATGCTATGAGCTCCCCCTCATTAAAAACCTCACCAAAGAGAAAACCCTTTGTGGGATAAAACCCTTTGATGAGGGAAAAAGAGTGGAGACCCCATAGCGAGGGGATTAGTTGTCTGGTAAGAGGTCAATGAGTCCTAATCTAGTATGAATAGACTCAATGACCTTCTGCCTTGCAGCCTTAGTGAAGACATCCGCCAACTGATCCTCACTCCGTGTGTAACATGGCAATATCTCTCCAAGACCAATCATTTGCCTCACCTTGTGGCAATCGACTTCAATGTGCTTGGTCCTTTCATGGAACACCGAGTTGGTTGCAATGTGGATAGCCGCCTGATTGTCACAATGCATAGTCATTGGTGTGGCTTGCTCTACTCCTAGATGCTTCAATATCCCTTTGATCCACACCAATTCATTTGTCAGCTTCAACATGGCTCTATACTCAGCTTCAACACTTGAACACGAGACAACTTTCTGCTTGCTCTTCCAAGTGACCAGGTTCCCTCCAATGAAGGTGCAATAGCCTGTAGTGGACTTTCTGTCAGCTCGGTCTCCTGCCCAATCTGCATCACAGTAACCCACCACTTCAGTGCTCTCATTGCACCCCATCCATATTCCTTGGCCTGGTGATCCATTCAGATAGCTTAGGATCCGTTCCACCATCCTCCAGTGATGTTCCCTTGGTTCTTGCATGTGCTGGCTCACCTGGTTCACAGCAAAACAGATATCAGGACGAGTAATAGTTAAGTAGATTAGCTTACCAACCATCCTCCTATAGAGTTTAGGGTCTTCAAGGTATTGGCTGTTCTCAATCTCCCTCTCACGTGGAACTTTATATCCATCCTCTAATGGCATTTTTGCTGTCTTCCCACCTAGTTTACCTGCATCCTTCAAAAGATCAAGTGTATATTTCCTTTGGGACATGAATAGACCTTCCTTGGCTCTACATATCTCAATACCAAGGAAGTATTTCATCTCCCCTAGGTCTTTAATCTCAAACACTGATTTCAAATAATCTTTTGTATCTTGTATACCTTCTTTGTCACTTCCAGTTATGATGATGTTATCAACATAAACTAGAAGGACAATAATACCTGAGTTTGTGGTGAGGGTGAAGAGAGTGTGGTCTAACTCAGACTTCCTGAAGCCACGCCCATTCAGAGTGGTGCTCAGTTTGTTGTACCAAGCTCTAGGCGACTGCTTTAGACCATAGATTGCTTTCTTCAACCTCAGCACATTTCCTGGTTTCACAAGACTCTCAAGACCTGGTGGAGGCTTCATGTAGACTTCATCTTCAAGTTCTCCTTGAAGGAAGGCATTCTTGACATCCATTTGCCAAAGATCCCATTTCAGATTGGTTGCCACTGATAGAACAATCCGAATGGTATGGAGCAACTGGAGCAAAGGTGTCAAGATAGTCTTCTCCATATGTTTGAGTGAAGCCTCTAGCCACCAATCTAGTCTTCCTCCTTTCTATCTTCCCATTTGGCAGGAACTTGATGGTGAATATCCACATACTGGTTACTGCCTTCTTCCCCTTAGGTAGCTCACTTTCATACCATGTCTCGTTCTTGATCATGGCATTAGCTTCATCAGCAACTGAGTCTCGCCATCTTTCATCCTTCATAGCTTCCTCATAAGACCGAGGAACTTGGCTTTCATCCAGACTTGATATGAATGCCCAATGTTCTTTTGGAAGCTTGGCAAACGAACATACCACCTGACTTGGATGAGCTACTGCTTGGGCATTATAGTACACTCTAGTGTTAACCCAGTTTGATGGGTCTCTTCTTATCCTCATACTCCTTCTTAGTGGAGGTGCTTCTTCTATCGGTTCCTCATGACCTTCTTGCTCAGGTTCAGGTCCATTGTTTTCTTCACTTCCTTCTTCACTTGCTACCTCACCTTGATCATGATCTCCTGAGTGCTCCTCATCTTGACTTCCATTCTCAGGTTCATTTCCCCCTTCATGATCATGGTGGGTTTGATCTTCAGCTTCATTAGGTTCTTCTTGTCTTCTCTGATCCTGGGTTGTATTGATCCCAAGACCTTCAAGAATGATCCGGAGACTAGCAGCCTTATCAGAAGCTTGGGATAGATCCTTCAAATCATCCCAACTCTTTTCTTCATAGTACCCTCTTGACTCCACAAACTTTACATCTCTGGACACCAGAACTCTCCTCGTCTTTGGATCAAAACATTTGTACCCCTTCTGTGTTGTTGAATACCCCAAGAACATGGCTCTTGTACTCTTTGGTTCCAGCTTGTTCCTCATCTCCCCGGGAACCAGAACAAAGCAAAGACACCCGAAAACCCTTAGATGACTTAAGACTGGCTTCTCGTTGTTTAGAACTTCAAATGGAGCTTTGTCATCTAGAACTCTGGTGGGTGTCTTGTTGATCAGATAGCAGGCAGTCATCACAGCATCACTCCAAAACCTTTTGGGAACGTTTGACTGGAACATGATTGACCTAGCCACCTCCATAAGATGCCTGTTCTTCCTTTCAGCAACTCCATTTTGCTGGGGTGTGTAAGGACAGCTGGTTTGGTGAAGGATCCCATGTTGAGCTAGATGTTGCTTGAATGCCAAGCTCGTATACTCCCCACCATTATCTGACCTGAAAATCTTAATCTTGGCATGGTAATGGTTAATCACATAAGCCTGAAAGTTTCTAAATGCATCAAGAACTCTATCCTTAGTTTGAATCAGTGTTATCCAGGTGTATTTTGATTTTTCATCAATGAAAGTTACAAAATATCTATAATTATCTCCAGATAAACAAGGAGCAGTCCAAACATCTGAATGCACAAGATCAAAACACTTTTCATAAAGAGTATTAGACTTTGGAAAAACTGCCTTACAATGTTTACCCAAGATACATGCTTCACATTCATTATTCTTATACATGACACCTGGTAACATTAAACTTAGGGCTCTAACATGTGGGTGACCTACTCTAGCATGCCACAATGCATCATTATTCAACACAGAAGTAGAACTAAACGAGTATTTAAAATCCGAACAAGGGGCAATGTCTTCAAGCATATAAAGATCTCCTTTGGTTACTCCCTTTCCGATCAACTTATGGCTCTCAATATCCTGAAACTTCACATCATTAGGACTGAATATGACATTACAATGCAAATCAGTGGTGCATCTCTTAACTGATAACAAATTAGAAGTGAACTCAGGCATATAAAACGCTTTAGACTCCTTATCAAATAGATTCAACTTGCCAATTCCTCTTATTGCTATCCTATCACCATTAGCAATCATTACATGACCATGAGCCGGTTCTATGTCTTTTATCAGTTTATTATCACTAATCATATGGTGAGAGGCTCCTGAATCAACTACAAGCGGTTTACTGGTGTTATAAGCATGATAGGAACTAGGCGAGTTATGTTCTAAATGATCAATATCTTTAAGCAGTCTAGATGCAACCTTATGAGAGTCATGTTCATCTTTCAAGTGATCAGGGATACTAGACAACCTATAAGCAGCATAGGAATACCCTAGAGGGTTACCGGATACATTACCATTCTCCTTGAGAGCTTTGATGAGGGCATCAATGTCTGACCTCTTGATCAGCTCATGATCCATGCTTTTCAAGGGAGTGTGTTGAGAAGTCAAGGCCTTTCCTTCCCCTTCACGAGTGGTTGAATCTGCTCCAGCTGAACCACCAGCTTCACTTGCCTCGGTTGAAAGGTGGGCTCTTGCATCACGTTCCTTCATGAACTTTGCTGGTTTGAGATGAGGGTGGAGTATCCAGCACTGGCTCCTTTTATGACCCGGCTTCTTGCAGTGATCACAGTTGCCTCCAAACCTCCTATCTTCACCACCTCTTCTTTCATCAGGCCTGAACATGGCTCTGTTAGCCTTAACAGCCTCGGCTTTGTTGGCCAGGGAAAGTTCTCCCTTTCCACAAAACAACCCCAAGGACCCTTCCTCCTTCTGGATCTGAGCACACACTTCCTCCAAAGTTGGAAGCTTTGGTGACCTGAGTATGTGCTTAATCAGATCGTTGAAGGCCGGATTCAGAGTCAACATCAACCCAAACACCTGATCTTGTTCACGCCTCTCCATGAGAGTATCTTGATCTGTTGTGTTGGGTCTAAGCATTTCTAGTTCGGACCATAGTGCCCTGAACTTACCCAAGTGTTTGGTAAACTCAACATCTTCTTGAGCAAGAGTGTTTATGGCTCTCTTGAGCTCAAACACTCGGCTCAGATTGGAAGTGTTACCATAGATCTTCTGGAGAGTCTCCCACAGGTCCTTTGGAGTCTCGCAGTAGCTGTAAGCTTCTAGGATGGGTGGATCAAGAGAACCTTGAATCATGGTTTGAACCATCATGTCATCTTGGATCCACTTATGTTGAGCAGCTAAAGCAGCCTCCTTTGCACCTTCTTCCTCACTAGCAACTGATTTTGGAGCTTCATCAGTGATATGACTCCACAAACCCTTGCTCCCAACCGCAGTCTTCACAAGCCGAGACCACAACAGGTAGTTTCCACCACCTTTAAGAGTAACCGGAACCGCTAACATCACCTTGCTTCCTTCCATCTTCTAAACGAACCTCAAGAACCCAGAAAGCTTGAATCTTTGAACTCAAGATGAAGCTGAAGATAGAAGATCTAAACACTAGGATGTAACGAACCTGGCTCTGATACCATGAGATTTTGAGAGAATGAGAGAAGAGTAACCGAGAGAATGAGAGAAAGAGTGAAAGATTGAGAGATTAGAAGAGAGTTTACTCGATGTTCATGATGAACACGAGAGAGAGTAGAGAGAACAACAAGAGAAAGAAATGATTTGCTTGATCGATTATTCAGAGAGGAGTTACAAATATATAGGCAGAGCTTTTAGGGTTACAACGGATACATAAAGTAAAGGCTATGGAATGGGAGACGTGGCCGGTCAAGAGAAGAGGCGCGCCTGGTTTGAACGAGTGGCTGAGGGTGCGAGATGCCTTTGGCATCTTGACCAGATGCCTTCTCCTTTCCAGCCTTGGACATGCTGTCTTGGTCAAGCTTGAACCCTTATCCGCGAGCCTCTTCTTTACCGAGTTACCAGCAAGTTAACCTTCTCCCTTTTCACCCACCAAGGTTATCTTCTTCCTTCTGCCTTGTGACCCAAGTTTCAGCCATGGATGTACGGACCAAGAGTTGTACGGATCCATACAACTTGACCCGGAATTTGCACAAGACCAAAATGTGATTTGGTCGAGTTTAAAATCATTTGGGTCGAGTGGTCCGTACGGTCGGCCGTACAGTCCGTACGGTCCGTACCGTCTGTACACTTGACCCGGATTTTGCACATCCTCCTTTTGATCCCAAACTCCATCCTAAACCTTTAAACCTCCTCTCTTTATTACCTCAGATCAACACTCCCCCTCAAGCATGACCATGTGGAACAAGTCAAGCTTGGAATGCTATGAGCTCCCCCTCATTAAAAACCTCACCAAAGAGAAAACCCTTTGTGGGATAAAACCCTTTGATGAGGGAAAAAGAGTGGAGACCCCATAGCGAGGGGATTAGTCCGGATTCAGAGTCAACATTAACCCAAACACCTGATCTTGTTCACGCCTCTCCATGAGTGCGTCTTGATCTATTGTGTTGGGTCTAAGCATCTCCAGTTCGGACAACAAGGCCCTGAACTTACCCAAGTGTTTGATGAACTCAACATCTTCTTGAACAACAATGTTTATGGCTCTCTTGAGCTCAAACACCCGGCTTAGATTAGAAGTGTTACCATATATCTTCTAGAGTGTCTCCCAGAGGTATTTTGGTGTCTCGCAGTAGTTGTTTGCCTCCAGTATGGGTGGATCTAGAGACCCTTGGATCATGGTAAGCACAATCATGTCGTCTTGAGTCCACTTCTGTTGATCAGCTACAGCAAGCTCCCTTGTACCTTCTTCTTCACTAGCAACTGGTTTTGGAGCTCCATCCGAGATGTGACTCCGCAAACCCTTGCTCCCAACCGCAGTCTTCACTAACCGAGACCACAACAGGTAGTTTCCACCACCTTTAAGAGTAACTGGAACGGTTATTGTCATCTTGCTTCCTTCCATCTTCTAAACGATCTTCAAGAACCCAGAAAGCTTCAACCTTTGAACTCGAAATGAAGCTGAAGGATAACTGATCTAAACACCAAGATATGAGTAACCTGGCTCTGATACCATGAGGTTTTGAGAGAATAAGAGTATATGATGCGAGATTAAGAGAGAAAGAGTGGAAAGAGTGAGAGATTAGAGAGGAGTTTGCTCGATGTTCATGATGAACACGAGAGAGAGAAGAGAGAAACTTGAAAGAAAGAAATGTGTTGCTTGATTAATGATCTGAGTCTCAGTTACAATATATAGAGAGGCTTAATCAAAAAACACAAACGGTCAAGCGAAGTATGGTAACTAAGGCAGAGACGTGGAAACTCTAGGAAGGGAGCGCGGCTGGTTTTTGAATGCTTGGCTGAGAAGGCAAGAGACTAGATACCTTGAATTTCCAGCACGAGCCAGCCTGTCCGGTCAAGCCTTATCTTCTTATCTGCAAGCCATCTTCTTACCGGATTAGAACGAAGTTAACCTTCTTCTTTTCACCCAACCATTTTACCTTGCATCCTCTCTTCTTTGCGAACCAAGTTTCTTCCATGGATGTAAGGACCTTGAGTTGTAAGGATATGGTCCATCCGTACAACTTTAACCCCATTTTTGCACAAGACCAAAATATGTTTTGGTCGAGTTTGAACAAGTTTGGGTCGAGTGGTCCGTACAGTCGGCCGTACAGTCCGTACGGCCCGTATTATCCGTACACTCGCCCTAACTTTGCACCAACCTTCTCTTGAGCTCGTTCCTTAGCTTAAGACCCTTAAACCTCCCTTCTTTATTTACTCAGATCAACAGATGGACCTTTTGAGGTCATAAAGAATATCAGAAACAATGCCTACAAGCTAGACCTCCAAGGTAAGTATGACGTGAGTTATAGCTTCAACGTTACTGACTTGATCCCTTTTGTTGCAGATGAGCCAGATTTGAGGACACATCCTTTTCAAGAGGGAGGGGATGATGTGATCATGGACCAGCCAACTAATATATATGATGAGCTGATGGACAAACCAATTGATGAAGATGCCTTGTCCATTCCAGAAGGGCCTATGACTCGTTCGAGATCAAAGAAGCTCAAGGAAGCTGTTGGAGGATTACTTAAGATGTCATTCATACAAGAAGATTGTCTTGGCCGAAGCTTTATCAACAAAGACACCCTCACCACCATTCAAGCTACTCTTTTATCAAGCTGATCATCATCAACTAGGCAAGCAACCTAAGTGTGCTCTTTTTCCCTACTTTGGTTTTGTCCCAATGGGTTTTCTAAAGTTAGGTTTTTAACGAGGCCTTAATTTACATCACAAATCACCTAGTTTATGTATCTTAGTATATGCATGATATGTATGCATATTAGGACCGACCACATTTCTATCTTAGGTTAAGTTTTAGACTATGGTTTTTATTTCTTTATGTTCTCGAAACCTAAAGGAGCATGTTCCTTGGTTTCTATTTAAACTCTTGCAAACCTCATTCTAAGGCACGCAATCTTTTATTCTAAACATTTTGCATTCTCTCTTCTCTCTGATATTTGTCGAGTGTAAGAGCTTGCTGGTGAGTCATATCCGGCGACTAAGGGTCCTAATTTGGTGTGTCATATCCGATCTAGTGCCTATGAGCATCAAGGAGATCATCATTACCTCTTTGTGTCACCAATCAATCCACAAACGTTGGTAAACTTGAGTCTTTTGATTCATTTGCACAAGGATCTATCCCAAACTATCCAGAGAAACATCCTAGGAACATGTTAAGTGATGTGATCATGGACCAGCCAACTAATGTAGATGATGAGCTGATGGAGAAACCAATTGATGAAGATGCCTTGTCCATTCCAGAAGGGCCTATGACTCGTTCCAGATCAAAGAAGCTCCAGGAAGCTATTGGAGGATTACTTAAGATGTCATTCATACAAGAAGATTGTCTTGGTCGAAACTTGATCAACCAAGACACCCTCACCACCATTCAAGCTACTCTTTTATCAAGCTGATCATCAACTAGGCAAGCAACCTAAGTGTGCTCTTTTTCCCTACCTTTGGTTTTGTCCCAATGGGTTTTCTATAGTTAGGTTTTTGAAGAGGCCTTAGTTTGCTTCACAAATCACCTAGTTGATGTATCTTAGTATATGCATGATATGTATGCATATTAGGACCGACCACATTTCTATCTTAGGTTAAGTTTTAGACTATGATTTTTATTTCATTATGTTCCCGAAACCTAAAGGAGCATGTTCCTTGGTTTCTATTTAAAATCTTGCAAACCTCATTCTAAGGCACGCAGTCGTTTACTCTAAACCTTTTGCATTCTCTCTTCTCTCTTATCTTTGTCTAGTGTAAGAGCTTGCAGGTGAATCATATCCGGCGACTAAGGGTTCTAGTTTGGGGTGTCATATCCGATCTAGTGCCTAGGAGTATTAAGGAGATCATCCACACCTCTTTGTGTCCCCAATCGATCCACAAACCTTGGTAAACTTGAGTCTTTTGATTCGTTTGCGCAACGATCTATCCCAAATAATCCAGAGAAGCATCCTAGGAACGTGTTCAGGAGTATCAGAGCATCTCTGGAAGGGGAGTTCTCGTTGACCTTTCTGTTTTCGATTCGATCTTTTCATATTCTCTTAAGCTTTTGATCGATTTGTGTTTTGTGGTGATTATAACCAGTGATCTGATCTTTTTCTTGTGTTTATCGATTGATCTATTCATCCTTGTGAGTTCTATTGATAAATCTGATCGTTTGATTGATAAAACTGATAGATCTAAAAGTGTGTTCATCGATTTAGTTTATGATCGGTTCATCTACTCTTTGTGGTGATTGATCATTGTTCTTTGTTCTAAAAATCGATTGATCTTTTCCTATACTTGTTCTAAATTGATAGATCTCTGATTGCTTTGTGGAAAGTTGATTGATTTACAAGTTTTAATCACGGATCTTTGAAAATCTTTACGAATACTTGTTGTTTACGTTATAAGTTTTTGTGATCCGGAAATTGAAAAGCTCGTGTGTGTTTTGATCCACTCTGTTAATTCATAGATCATCCAATTGTATTAGATCCTTAATCGATTGTGTCTTTGATTGTTTTCTGATCTTTTTTTAATCAAATCTTTTGGGGTGATCGATTTGAATCCTATTCCTTGCTGATCAAGTTTCTTGTTTTGAAATTTTGTTCAAGTAAAGTTGTTTACTTTTCTCATTTTGATTAGAAATCTTTTCTGGTTGGGTGTTTGATTTGTTCCAGGTAACAATGGGGAACAAATCAGATGAGGAAGCCACACTGATGAGAAGGAACAAGTTGTTGATGGAGGCCATGACCAATCAACTCATTCAGACTATGATCTCAACCATGGGAGACTTGATGAAGGCTAGCATGAAGGAGTTGCGAGATGAACTTATGCAAGAAATCAGACAAGCTACTGGTCAAGGCAATAGCAATGAGCCAAGATGGGAAAGAACAAACCCAACACGTCAAGAACATGCTGGTTCTCAAGAGACTGATAACTACTATGAACACTATCATAGTTCTGCTTCTAGCGATAGTAGGAGAAGGCAGAGGCATGATCATGAAGGTAGGAGACATCAAAAGGATGAGCTTGCTGGACTAAAACTGAAGATACCCCCTTTCCATGTGAAGGCTGATCCGGATGCTTATTTGGAATGGGAGAAGAAGATCAACCTGGTCTTTGATTGTCAGCAGCATACTCAAGCTCAAAAGATCCAAATAGCAGCCACTAAGTTCTATGAGTATGCCTTGAGCTGGTGGGATCAGTTGGTAACCACTAGGAGAAGAAACCAGGAGTATCCAGTTGAATCATGGCAAGGGATTAAATCCATCATGCGCAAAATGTTTCTTCCAAGTCATTACTACCGTGATCTACATCAGAAACTAAGGAATCTCACTCAAGGATCAAGGACAGTAGAAGAGTACTTTCAAGATATGGAGCTACTGATGTTGAGAGAAAACATTTCTGAAGATAGAGAAGCCACTATGTCACGGTTTCTAGGAGGTCTCAACTGAGAGATTCAAGACAATGTTGAGATGCAACACTATGTTGAGCTAGAAGAGATGTTGTTCAAAGCTATACTTGTGGAGCAACAACTCAAGAGGAAGGGACACTCTCGTACCAACTATGGAGCTTCAAGGTATCTAACACCTAAAGAAGAAAAACCAGCCTACACTAAGGAGAGTAAGCCATATCCTAAAGAAGAAGCAAAACCAAGTGCCATCTTTGGAAAAGATAGAGTTAAGGCCGAAGCTACCAGTTCAAGAGCTAGGGATGTCAAGTGCTTCAAATGCCAAGGAAGAGGGCACTATGCCAATGAGTGCACCAACAAATGAATCATGATCTTAATGGAGAATGGAGAATATGAGTCTGAGGACTATAGATCCGAGTATGATCATGAGGAGTCTGAAGATGAATATGAAGAAGAAGCAGTAAAAGGAAGATTGTTGGTGGCTAGAAGACTCTTGAACCTACAAACCAAGACTGAGGAACTTGAGCAACGTGATAACCTTTTCTATACAAGGTGTTTGGTGCAAGGAAAGGTCTGTAGTCTCAATGTGGATGGTGAAAGCTGTGTTAATGTTGCTAGTGAAACAATGGTAAAGAAGTTGGGATTGAAAGTTCAAAGTCATCCAAAACCATACCGGCTACAATGGCTCAATAAGGAAGGTGATATGAAGGTGTGCAGTCAAGTGATGGTGCCTCTAGCCATTGGAAGATATGAGGATGAAGTCCTGTGTGATGTGTTACCAATGGAACCAAGTCACATCCTCCTTGGACGGCCTTGGCAATCAGATAGGCGAGTGGTACATGATGGCTATACCAACAATCATTCTTTTGAGTTTAAAGGAAGGAAAACTACCTTGGTACCTCTCACTCCTAAGGAGGTTCAACAAGATCTACTCAAAACCAGATCAAAGCAAGCAGCATAACTTCTATGCCAAACAGGAAGAAATCAAAAAAACTCTATACTTTCAAACTCCTGTTCTATTGCTTGTTTTTAAAGAATCTCTACTAACCATTACTGATCTTCCACCGGCATACCCGAGTGAACTTGTCTCTCTTTTACAGGAATATGATGATGTCTTTCTAGAAGATAGTCCCACAGGTCTTCCACCAGTAAGAGGGATTGAGCACCAAATTGATTTTGTTCCTGGATCAACACTCCCAAACCGTCCAGCCTACAGAACTAATCCAGTTGAGACTAAAGAGTTGCAAAGGCAAGTATAAGTACTGATGGAGAATGGCCACATCTGAGAGAGCTTGAGCCCATGTGCAGTTCCAGTGCTTCTTGTGCCTAAGAAAGATTGTAGATGGCGCATGTGTGTTGATTGTAGAGCAATCAATAACATAACAGTGAAGTATCGCCACCCTATTCCTAGATTAGATGATATGCTTGATGAATTGCATGGTTCTAGCATCTTTTCTAAGATAGATTTAAAAAGTGGATACCATCAAATTAGAATGAAAGAGGGTGATGAATGGAAAACTGCTTTCAAAACTAAACATGGTCTATACGAATGGTTAGTCATGCCATTCGGGCTAACAAATGCACCTAGTACATTCATGAGATTGATGAACCATGTCATTAGGTCATTCATAGGTAATTTTGTTGTGGTTTATTTTGATGATATCCTAGTCTATAGGAAAAGATTTGAGGAAGATTTAGGTCATCTTAAGGCCATTCTTGATGTTTTGAGACATGAGAAGCTTTATGCTAACCTTAAGAAATGTACCTTCTGCACGGATAATTTGGTAAGGTGGACTAGAAGAAGATTAAGGCCATCAAAGACTGGCCAAGTCCAACCACAGTAACAGAAGTAAGGAGCTTCCATGGACTTATTGGATTCTATAGACGCTTGGTGAAGGATTTTAGCACCATAGCAGCCCCTCTGACTACAGTTGTCAAGAAAGATGTTGGATTCAAATGGGGAGAAGCACAAGAAACTGCCTTCCAAACACTTAAAGAGAATCTTACTCAATCTCCTCTCCTTATACTTCCTGATTTCTCTAAAACGTTTGAAATTGAATATTATACCTCAGGGATTGGTATTGGTGCTGCATTGATGCAGGATAGGAAATCTATAGCATACTTTAGTGAAAAACTTGGAGGCGCAACCCTCAATTATGCTACCTATGACAAGGAGTTGTATGCATTAGTCAGAGCTTTAAAAACATGGCAGCATTACCTCTGGCCCAAAGAGTTTGTGATACACACTGATCATGAGTCTCTCAAGTATCTAAAATGGCAAAGCAAGCTCAGCAAGAGACACGCAAGGTGGGTGGAGTTTATTGAGACTTTCCCTTATGTCATCAAGTATAAACAAGGTAAAGAAAATAGATTGCTGATGCACTATCACGAAGGTATGTACTCTTGAACACTCTTGATGCCAAGCTATTAGGATTTGAACAACTCAAGGTATGTATGAAACTGACAAAGATTTTGGGGATGCATACAAGTCATGTGAAAAATTTGCTGCTGGGCAATACTTTAGACATGATGGATTCTTGCTCTATGACAATCGTTTGTGTGTACCTAACTGCTCTTTGAGTGGTTTGTTTGTCAGGGAATCCCATGGAGGAAGCCTCGTGGGGCATTTTGGAATTGCCAAGACTCTTAAGGTTTTACAGGATCACTTCTTTTGGCACACATGAAGAGAGATGTTGAATGAATCTGTGGAAGATGTGCAACGTGCAAACAAGCTAAATCTAAGGTCCAATCTCATGGTTTGTACACTCCATTCCCCATTCCTTATCATCCATGGAATGATATCTCTATGGACTTCATTGTAGGACTGCCTAGAACTAGAACTGGAAAGGATTCTATCTTTGTTGTGGTAGATAGGTTTTCAAAAATGGCACATTTCATTGTTTTCCATAAGACTAATGATGCATTGCACGTAGCCAACTTGTTCTTTAAAGATATAGTTCATTTGCATGGCATGCCTAGAACTATAGTGTCAGATAGAGATGCTAAATTTCTAAGTTATTTCTGGAAGACCCTTTGGTCTCAGCTATGACTCGTTCCAGATCAAAGAAGCTCAAGGAAGCTATTGGAGGATTACTTAGATGCCATTCATACAAGAAGATTGTCTTGGCCGAAGATTGATCAACCAAGACACCCTCACCACCATTCAAGCTACTATTTTATCAAGCAGATCATCAACTAGGCAATCAACCTAAGTGTGCTCTTTTTCCCTACATTTGGTTTTGTCCCAATGGGTTATCTTAAGTTAGGTTCTTAACGAGGCCTTAATTTGCTTCACAAATCACCTAGTTGATGTATCTTAGTATATGCATGATATGTATGCATATTTGGACCGACCATATTTTTATCTTAGGTTAAGTTTTAGACTATGGTTTTATTTCATTATGTTCTCGAAACCTAAAGGAGCATGTTCCTTGGTTTCTAATTAAACTCTTGCAAACCTCATTCTAAGGCACGTAGTCTTTTATTCTAAATCTTTTGCATTCTCTCTTCTCTCTGATCTTTGTCGAGTGTAAGAGCTTGATGGTGAGTCATATCCGGCGACTAAGGGTTCTAGTTTGGTGTGTCATATCCGATCTACTGCCTATGAGTATCAAGGATATCATCCACACCTCTTTGTATCACCAATCGATCCACAAACATTGGTAAACTTGAGTATTTTGATTCGTTTGCGCAAGGATCTATCCCAAACAATCCATAGAAGCATCCAAGAAACATGTTAGTTTGCCAAGGCTGATAGCAACCCCAACCTAGATGACATCACAAACCGTCTAGAAAAGCTCTCCATTTCCGGATCAGAGGTTATAAAGACTCAACCTTATGGTATACAAGATGGTCCAAAAGATAATGATATCCTATGGTCTATCATTCCTCATAAGGATATGGTTTCCTTATTCACCATCTCCCCACTTAAGTGAAACGGTGAGCATCAAGGGGAAGAGACAAGCATCTAAAACGATATCACTCCACATTTCTGCTATTCTCCTAATCCCAACGGATACCTTACCCCAATTCAAATCCACCAGAAGGTATGTAAGGTAAGCACATTTCATTACTTTTATTGTTTGAGTTCCCTCCAGGTTTGGGGTCTTTTATTTATTTTATTTTCGAATAAACAAGGCGTTGTTTAGCCTTTTGCTTTCATTAGGTCCTAAGATTGAGTCACGTATTAATTTTGTTTCAAAGACCCCTAGAAGGGGAATAGCTGCATCGGCGAGTATATAAGCCCCTATAAGCAGCCTTGTATTTTTACCCTTTATAAATATATGAGTCAGTTTACCCTATCAACTAAAACCCTAAGCATTTCCGTGTGTGTGAGAAGCAGCATAAAGAGAAACCTAGTCTTATCAAGCTCATTCCATAGAGTTTGTGGCGACTTTCGATTCATCTGATTGATTTCTCTAATCTATTCACTCAGTCTCCATACCTTGCCTTTGTTGAGTTGTTTACACGAACAAGCAGCTTGGATCCATCCTCCATCTACACGCCATCATCCATCCATTGAGATAGCAAGTTGGTTATACGACCATTTGTTGTTTCTCATCCTCCATTGATCCTTTCTAAGTGCAAGCAAGCTGGTTACTCTCACATTCCATTCCATCCGCAGCTCTCATCCCATCCTCATCATCATTCCATCAACCTAAGCTTGATACTCATCATGTGATCACC